>OX439037.1:70519670-70743561 GCA_949317995.1 Acholoe squamosa | reverse complement strand
TGTGTCGACTATATTTCCAGCAGCACGCCAGAATTGCCTTGATGGACGGAGATCTATATCAGGGGTCTATTTCAATATATTTGTAATTGACGTTCTGGAAATTCACTGATGATTTGACCATCTTAGAGGAGAGTTATGCTGTCTTCAGATATTCCTGCATTAGATTAAAGTAGTCGTAGCATTTAAAGAAATAATGTATGCCTACATGTAATGGCAAACAGTGGATTGATTTCCTGACGATTTGGGCGCTATAATATTGCAGTCATTATATTGGAATATGGCTCAGGGCGTCATTTCTTAATTAAGATACTACAGCACAGGCGTAGGAAGCAAATGTTAATGGGCGGGGGGCAGCTGGGGGTCCACCACAACCACCTTGAATTGTCGGCTCAAGTGTGATGACGTATATACATATATATATATATATATATATGGAACTATATACACTCGTGTATATTTATATAATTATTCGCGAACGGTTAGGGACTATTTGCAGCGCGCATTGGTATCTATGATGTCATAGTATGACGTCATGGTCAACAACCCACTGGTATAAAAGTGGGCGGGTTCAAGCTAACCGTCAATTGGACCGTTCTCACCTGTACAGGTAACACCACGCTGGGTGTTCCCTTGATTTTTAAATTGATTTCGTGGTTAATACTTGATTTTTCGGATCAAGATGGGGAGGAAATCAACTAGAAGTGCCAAGGCGGCTACTACTTCCAAAAAATCGGCCAAATCGGCGAAGAAAACGTAGAATCGGCCAATTTAGGATTTTCGAGTGAGTTGGATTCGTCTTGTGTGGATCGGAGATCTACATCGCCCCACCACGCTAAGGGGTTGGAAGACAATCAATTCACTGACCAGACGGATAGGATGGACCTGTTGGAAGGCGAGTTGTGCAGTATCAAAGGCTTGCTGCAGGAGCTGGTGGCTGGTAAAGATAGGAAAGACGAGACGAAACCGATGGAGGGGGCGTGGCATAATACACGTGCGAATGTTTGTCAACGACCTGTGACGTCATCGCATCGAGAGCGCAGCCGCGTATCCAGGCAGCGGTCTCCTAGCGTCCTTAGCGACGGTTCGAAATGGGACGAAGTCGTGCATCGTGGTCGTCGCCGGAGATCGAAATCATCCTTTTCCACTCGTCACAGACCTCGGTCGTCTTCAGGAGGGTCGTCAGTAGATTCCACTACATCCAAGCTTCACACCAATACCAAATGTGGTGAGTTTGACCATGAAATGTATGTGAAAAAACGGGAAAAGATCGATACCGTTGAGAAATTGGTGCTAGTCAACTTGAATTTTGTCTTAGATTATTACAAAGACAACAGTGATGTAGAAGGCATGTTAAAGCACCTCCAGGTTCTGGTTGAAAAGGCTGGTACAAGAATGTATACAGTAGCAGCTCTATTGGCTTACGATAAATCAGTTAGGTCCAGGGCAAACAAGGAGGGGATAGAAGCCTTTGGGATTATAGACAATTCTGACATTCTGAGACACTTATCATATGATGGTACTGTTCAGGCACAGAAGGCGTACGCCACCAAGACTAGGAATGGTATCAAACAAAAAATCTCAAACAATTCTTGCTATGCTTTTAATAGAGCAGAGGGTTGTGTAAGAGACCCCTGCAAGTATAGACATGTTTGCAGTGCTTGCAGTGCTTCTGGACATGGTAAAACTGAATGCCAAAAATCCAGGAATGAATAGGAAACTGTAGGTGGTCGATGTCCCATAGCTTGTAATGATTTTTGTTTGGTGCCTAATCAAGTTATGGTAGGTGTGGTAGATGTCGACTTGCCTTCACGAACTCCAGTACAGGAGGTGAATCATACGGAGAAGGTTAAGGATTGTATTCTTTTCACTGAATCCGTAACAGAACAAAATATTTTCCAAGAATTTAATTCTTTAGGGAATGATATAGATGATACTTGTAATAGTCTAATACAGGTTGGTAATGAACCTCTGTTTACGGTTAGTGTTGCAGGTCTACCCAGCATCAGGGTATATGACAACTGTATAAAAGGTGTATGTACTTGTGTTCATTACATTGGT
Source organism: Acholoe squamosa (assembly GCA_949317995.1). Classification (NCBI taxonomy): domain Eukaryota; kingdom Metazoa; phylum Annelida; class Polychaeta; order Phyllodocida; family Polynoidae; genus Acholoe; species Acholoe squamosa. Next base: position 70,741,503 of record OX439037.1, on the reverse strand, counting down.
GGTGAGAGAGCTCAAATTTTGCCGTGTAGAGTAGCCCCTCTCCTTCAACAAAAAGGTCTCATTGATATTAGTGATAAAGAGGCTGAGTTTCTATGGCATGGTATTGTACAGGGCTTTAAAATTGTGGATCCAGACTGTCAAACTACATATGATTGTAAAAATTATAAGTCTATCCTCGAGGGAAAGTTCTATAATGAGTACTGTGGTATATTATTAGATGAACTAGAAGCTGGTCTAGTCTCTAAAAGTGTAGGTAAACCCCGTTGTATCCATGCCTTAGGTGGTGTAGAAAAATCTAATGGCAAGTTAAGACCCATAACTGACTGTAGCATGCCTGATAAATTATCTATTAATAATTTTATGGATACTACGACCTCAGCCTTTTCTTATAATAATATTAGCATGGTGACTGCTCAGTTGAATAAGAACGATTTCATGAGTGTGGTGGATTTAAAGTCAGCTTATGGGTCTATAAATGTGTATGCACCTCACACGACCATGCAAGGTTTCAGATGGGATTTTGGACATGGTGAGGATTATTATGTAAGCAACAGGTTGACCTTTGGCCTGAAATGTGCCCCATATATTTTTAATAGGATCTCTGATTTTATTGTGGAGGTGGCAAAATTCTACGGTGTAGAAAAAATTGTAAATTATCTAGACGATTTTATCATAATTGCTGATACTTATGATGAGTGTCTTAGACAGAGGAATTTATTGATGGAATGTATGACTTACATGGGCTTTGTAGTATCCAAAGAAAAGGTGACCGACCCATCTCAAGTTTGTAAATTCTTAGGCATTAATATAGATTCAGTTAAGCTAGAACTGTCTTTGCCTATTGAAAAGGTTGAGAAAATGGAAAATCTCTTATTAGATAATGTTAATAAGAAATTTATTTCTAAAAAGAACTTAGAGAGGATCGGTGGTTTAATGTCTTTTTGCTCGCAGGTGGTTAAGGGTGGTAGAACCTTTAGTAGGCGAATTTTTGATCTCTTCGCTCGGGCCAGACCCCGTGGTTATATTAGGGTATCAGCTTGTACTCGCCAAGACATTCAGTGGTGGTTGGATTTTTGTAGAGTTTTTAACTGTAAAAGGTTAATTCTAAATGGCGGTATTGATACGCCTATGTACTCTGATTCGTCTATTAAGGGCTTTGGAGCATGGATGGGGAAGGATTTTTATATGGTGACTGGACATCTTATGATAAATTCAACCTAGGTTCAGGCCATTTTTCCCCCCCTCCTATATTGGATAATCTACAAAATCATCATCTTAATATTAATGTATACGAATTATATCCTGTTATGATGGGCTTAAAACGCTGGATTTCTAGTTATAAAAACAAAAGAATACATTGTATAACTGATAATATGCAAGTACTAGCTATGATTAATACAGGCAGGTCTAAAAACAAACTTTGTATGGAATGGCTAAGAGAGATTTTTTGGCTGTGTTTCATTAACAATGTAGAAATATTCGCTACATACATTAAGTCAGAGGACAATATCCTGGCTGACCAGTTGTCGAGGCTTGCATATAAGGGTACGCCTGGTAAATGTGTAAAATCTCTTCTTGAAAATGATATGTGTTGCTTTGATTCCAGAATGGAAAAGGTTACAAAAAAGAAAAGAGTGTCTTTTAACGAAAGGTGTATCAGAGAATACAAGGAGAACAAGGAAACAACAACTTAACAGGTACAACAAATTTTGTAATAAATTTAAATTACCTACTTTTCCTTGTTCCCCCTCACAGGCTGCTACATATGCAGTATACTTATCTGAATTTATGAAACCTTCTTCTGTAAGGAACTATTTATCGTCCATTTGGTATCATCAGAAGCTTAGGGGTGGCTTAGACCATAGCAGTAATTTCATGCTTAAAAAGGTGTTGGATGGTATTAGTAGGGATTATGCTGTTCCAACTAAGGTTATTCATCCTTTGAGTCCAAAGGAAATGTTATGTATTAGATCATTTTTGGATCTCTCCAACAGGGCTGACTTGAAGTTCTGGTTAGCTATTCTGTTATGTTATAGAGGTGCCCTCAGGATAGGGCATGTTGTATCTTCTCCCCATACACTAAGGGTAGGCGATGTTAAAATATTTAAAAGTTATGCTAGTCTTAGCATTAATACATCTAAGACTGATCAGCTTGGTGACCATGCTTTTAACATATACTTATGTAGGGATGATACCTCTCTGTTATGTCCATGTAGGGGATTAGGGAAATTGTGCGAAGGTAGGGCTGTGAGTGATTTTCTATTTAAAATTAATGGTGTTCCCCTACAGTACCAATATATTAATTCCAAGTTGAAATCTTTATCTCTACGTGCTGGTATCAGAGGTTCAGTCTCCACCCACTCACTTAGGCATGGTGGGGCTACTATGTTAAAGGACGCAGGACTTAGTATAGAGTCTATTAAGAGGAAAGTAAATTGGAAATCTAGTTCTGTTTTTACCTATTTACATAACTATAAGGATGAACTTTTGGATTTAGATAGACTTTGCCAATCTCAATTGCATTGCTGATTGGTATGTGTTTTCCACATGTGTTTGGCGTGTTTTTATGTGTTTTTGGCATGTATGGTGCTGATAGCCCCAAGGTCAGTAACCCACCAAACTCATGTGTCCGTGATATGATCATTTATTATTACTGTGTCATATTTATTATCACTGTATATTCAACATTATTATCGTTATTACCGGTATTTATTATTCCCTGGCAGCGAAATAACTTATGGAACTATATACACTCGTGTATATTTATATAATTATTCGCGAACGGTTAGGGACTATTTGCAGCGCGCATTGGTATCTATGATGTCATAGTATGACGTCATAGTCAACAACCCACTGGTATAAAAGTGGGCGGGTTCAAGCTAACCGTCAATTGGACCGTTCTCACCTGTACAGGTAACACCACGCTGGGTGTTCCCTTGATTTTTAAATTTTACTATTGTTATTACTATTGTTATTACTATTGTTATTACTATACTACTGTTATTATATTATGCATTTTACTGACTATGCTTTGTCAACTAATTGTTATAGTTGTTTTAATAAAGGCATGTATGGTGCTGATAGCCCCAAGGTCAGTAACCCACCAAACTCATGTGTCCGTGATATGATCATTTATAATTACTGTGTTATATTTATTATCACTGTATATTCAACATTATTATCGTTATTACCGGTATTTATTATTCCCTGGCAGCGAAATAACTTATATATATATATATATATATATATATATATATATATATATATATATATATATATATGTAGAATTTATATGTAGAATTTGTAGAATTTGTATAGAAAGATAATTTTTTGGTGAATTTTAGATCTGATTTGAAGCTCGGGCCCCCATTTTCCTTATCCTATTACCACATTAATCTTATATGAGATGAAAGTTTTATCTTCTTTTCCAATTTATTATGAATTATTGGCAAAATTTGGGGGGGAGGCATACTCAGGCCCCACATCCTTTATGATTAGGGGGGCCCAGGCCCCCTCCCCCCCTTTTTCCTACGCCCCTGCTACAACTGCTCGTCTTCAAACACTACTCCCCTTCAAATCAAATGCATGCAATTACTACAATGCACATATGAGCTTATCATAATATTTATAGAGCAGTGGTAGTTCAATGTCCAAGATAGCTGAATATGAATTTGAGTGTTTCATATCGTATCCAAAACGTGATTCTTGCTTCAACTCAGAATGTTTAGCAAAATAAATTTTGGAGACCTCAGCTCCCTGACTATCGTAGTGGTTGTGTGTGTATCGTTACATACTAGGAAAGGGCCTCCTGGGTATGTCTAATTAAGTAGCCGTTCTATGGTACTATTTTAGGGTGTTACATAAAGTCAAAAATTCCATTCAGATACGAATTTTCATTACAGGAATATAATCTTATTTTCATAAATTGAAGTAGATTGCATTTCCAGTACAATATGCGAGTTTTATCTCTACAGGGTTGACATTAGAAATGATATAGAGATATCGGCCATCAACTGAATGAGTCATGTTTAGACGGCTGTTTGATCCTGAGGAGTATTCTTTATGGCCAGTTTTTATGAATTACCCTCCTGAATCAACCTAAATCTAACTACAAATTGGCGTAGGCAATGTAGGCAAGAGGTTCTGGAGTGCATCAACAAAATGTATCTGGAGTGGACTACTGGTGTTTGATCTATGGGGAGGACACTGACTGGATGACCCCTTTCCCTTCATATAGTCCCTCTGGGACTGTTGCCCATTTGCCATATCTTACTGTGGAAAACGCAATATAGCCATTTCCTGAGGTGTACTTTACAACGGCCACTGGGGGACTATGTATACATGTACCAGTATGTGTGTATACTGGGGTTTATGACTTGGATGAAGGTAGTGGAGCATGAGCAGACTGACAAATTGCCCAGCTACAAAAAAGATGCACAACCGAATGAACCGCAGGAGTATAGTACTTGTACAGCATATAATTTGCACAATAACACTACTAGAGGTTCACTGACGTTGTAACCTAAGAGTAAAACACGTACATCTCTTTGGATGACCCCTCTCTCCCTCTCTCTTCATTCATCATTTTCACTACCTAAAAATGAAACCTACAGAGATGAAGAAGATTGAACTTGGATTGTCTTTTGTCGTGAATGATAAGTATTTGTATCATTTACATTATTTTGATGATAATATTTATATACCTAAAGTATACTTATACTCTCATCTTTCTTTTAGTCCTTCCAATAATCGTATGTTACAGTAGTGATGTAATAATGAAAAATTGTACAAAAATGTATTTGATACCACTGAAATCTGTGTCAATCAACTGTGGGCCTACATTGTCTGATGATTCCAGTTCCTGTTTCCAGAACTATGACAGAGGAATCACAAAATGCTTTCACCACAAAATGATATGACCTTTATTAAAAACGGTCTGAAAGTTAACATGACCAAAAAAGGACGTCATTTCTTTTCGAAATAACAAGGGAGAAATAAAGGATGTTGAAATGGCCCCTTGTGGTTGTCATGATGCACCAATATCATGCTGGAGAGTAGACTCTTTATGCACTAGAGCATCATGCCAACTTTCCAGAACTGTATTAATCCAAAAGGTTCGTCATGATGCATGAATGCAGCCATGGTAATTAGACTCACCAGGGCTGCATTCATGCATCATGACGACCAAGGGGCAATTCGCATTAATGCCCTATGTGTTGCATAAAGAGTTAGAAAGGGCTGTGGATCAGTCTAGCTCACTGCTTATCTCTCCCCGGCACAGCTGTGATAATACTTAGTTCACTCTGTGAGCAACTCACCGAGTCACCGAGCAGCTCCATAGGGAGGGGGTTGAGGGGACGAGTGAATTCTCCCTATGCAAATAAGGCGTATCTGATGGCAAGCCCAGCCACCGTTAACGTTTACTTAGAGGAGTGCTGACTGCGCTAATATTAAATAATGTATTACTTTGATCAATGAATCCCCAATCCTTTTCAATGCAGTGTATATTGCGTATGACTATGCACTGGTTGTATGCTTAGGATGGCGATTCAAAAAAACTCACGAAATCAGCAAGGAAAGACAACCAGAATTTTCATCATTATTCAATATTCACCAATGTATCTAAAGAAAAAATTAATGATACGATGAACATTTTAAGTACATCGTAACATGTTCAATCATATATATTATGAAAATGTGTATCTCTCAAGCAATTTCAGAAATAACTTTGTATAATGATCGTTTCTTAACCCATCATTTACGGGTCTCTTAATAGCCAGTTTTTATGAATCTCCATGCCGATGCGTTAACATTGAAATATTTATGGATCTGCTGGGCCTATTCACACCAATGCAATTAGTGGAGACTCCACTACGCGTTTTTTGTTGTCAGAATCGCAGCTATTCTCACAAAATGGGCATAAACATAGACTATAGAGTGATATTTGTTATTATTGCAAAGTTGAAATAAAATGTTGAGAGAGAGAGCTATTTGTTTGTGGAAAATCTGAGGCACATTTCTGTTGTCAAATGATGTCTTTTGACCTAATGTAAATAATATTGCAGATTTTCACACTGATGACTCTCTGCAATTCAATATTAGACAGGTTTGATTTTTTTGTTAGACTGTTGTGTTGTGATTTACACCTTACTGTGTTGATGTTTATATACTGAACCCTCACCCAATCACACAGCCTACACTATACACTGTCAGACTGTGCAACTCTATTTACAGCATAATGCAGTGTATTTTTGGAAAACACTAGGACTTGCTGTTAGTACAAATCCAATGACCCTACAGTAGATTGTTATGTACCCAGTACTGTGGTATTTGCTGCCAATTTACAGTTCGGACTGAGAGTGTAGGTGCAGGTTAGGCCATAGATATGGCATACAAGGAGACAGGTCACCTACCTGGTCACCACTGAAATCTCATGTCTATAATTTTGAATTGCATGTTTACAATTTAAGAATGTCAACACGCTATACCTTTGGCTTAGGCACTGTATGGTTAACAGTTCGCGAGAATGGACCATTAAATCGCGTAGAGAAGCCTCACCTTTTAGCTGGAAGTATGTGATCTATCTGCATAAAAAGATTTTAATGTGCGCTCTCCATTCACTCTCCGTGATAGCAACCTACTGTGTTTTAGGTGTGTGTATCATCAGCCGATTGTCACGAGTTCCGCCAGAGTCAGATACAAATAAACTGATAGCAGTTAATAAATTATTAACAGCAGCCCTATGAGTTTAGCTAAAGGGTACTCTGTTACCCACATCCATGACTCCTGCTTTTGGCAGCAGGTGTTTTATATCATAGGCAACATCTGGACAAAGCTACGATCTAACAGTAGCCAAATTCTACCTGACTCCACTGGCCAGTAGAATTCTACCTGACTCCACTGGCCAGTAGAGTTCTACCTGACTCCACTGGCCAGTAGAGTTCTACATGACTCCACTGGCCAGTAGAGTTCTACATGACTCCACTGGCCAGTAGAGTTTTACCTGTCTCCACTGGCCAGTAGAGTTCTACCTGACTCCACTGGCCAGTAGAGTTCTACATGACTCCACTGGCCAGTAGAGTTCTACATGACTCCACTGGCCAGTAGAGTTCTACATGACACCACTAGCCAGTAGAGTTCTACATGACTCCACTGGCCAGTAGAGTTCTACCTGACTCCACTGGCCAGTAGAGTTTTACATGACTCCACTGGCCAGTAGAGTTCTACATGACTCCACAGGCCAGTAGAGTTCTACCTGACTCCACTGGCCAGTAGAATTCTACCTGACTCCACTGGCCAGTAGAGTTCTACCTGACTCCACTGGCCAGTAGAGTTCTACATGACTCCACTGGCCAGTAGAGTTATACCTGACTCCACTGGCCAGTAGAGTTCTACATGACTCCACTGGCCAGTAGAGTTCTACCTGACTCCACTGGCCAGTAGAGTTCTACCTGACTCCACTGGCCAGTAGAGTTCTACATGACTCCACTGGCCAGTAGAGTTCTACATGACTCCACTGGCCAGTAGAGTTTTACCTGTCTACACTGGCCAGTAGAGTTCTACATGACTCCACTGGCCAGTAGGGTTTTACCTGTCTCCACTGGCCAGTAGAGTTCTACATGACTCCACTGGCCAGTAGAGTTCTACATGACTCCACTGGCCAGTAGAGTTTTACCTGACTCCACTGGCCAATAGAGTTTTACCTGTCTCCACTGGCCAGTAGAGTTCTACATGACTCCACTGGCCAATAGAGTTTTACCTGTCTCCATTGCCCAGTAGAGTTCTACTTGACTCAACTTGGCAGTAGAGCTCAGGTGGATCCGAACACGTTTAGACAGAAACATTTCATAACCCTATGACATTATTTTCATCCCTCTATGACAGCAGCCTCTGGGAGTGGGAACCAGTACAAACCATTGTTCATAGAGCAAGACATGGGCTGCACCATATGCAATGCTAAACTATACCTGTCGCAACTTCGCTTGCATTTAGAAATGAGATGGAACTCTACTGGCTAGTGGATTCAACTAGAAATCGAGTGGCAAATGGATTCAGGCAGAAATCTAGTGGCCAGTACCTAGAGGTGGCAGCGTGGGAGGTACTTTCTTAAGGGCGTTCCGGTACACCCACTACAAGTTTCTAATTAGTCTAATAGCTTCAAATATCTTTAATTGGCAAGGTTTTAGTGTCTCATTGGAATTGTCTGGTGTTATCTGGCTTAGAAACGCACAAATACATGAGTTTGAGTTTAACCATTTTTATTGGCAAAGAACATCATACATGTAAGCTTTAAGGTCAGCCAAACAAAGCAAACAAAAACAGAGAGTGTTTGTCCAAGTCAGAGAGAATATCACATAGTAATACAGGGTATATCAATAATGGGTTCATATTTATTATGACAATCCATCTAAATTTCATATAGTCAAACATGATCAGCCAGGCACAATAGGCGCTTGTACACACACTTGTCTTTAAATCATCCTATGGTTGGGTCAGGTTTTATCCTTTTGTCACCTTAAGAGTCGGATTCGGTCAGTCAAATTTATAACAGTCATCTATTAAGCTAATAGATGATGCATATCGGGGCCCTAGGGCTGTATATGCTGTATATACCTGAGCCGCGGAGCGGCGAGGGTATATACAGCATATACAGCCCGTGGGGCCCCGATATGCATCACCTAATAGGTTTATACCACCATTTCCTCCATTTTGTATCAATTTCTTACCTGATTTCCACAGAATACAGCCAGGAGAAGATATTTTGTAAGTGCAAGCGATACGGCCCGTGTCCGCTCTGCGCGAAGCCATTGTTTTTGTTCTGGCCGGGAGAGGTACCGCCGTGTTTACACTCACTTTTCGTATGGAATCCAGCCATGACGAGTCTTCAAATTAAAACATACACATCCTTAGATAGTCTAGATGATCCCTCCATACGTATTATGTCCAATATATTCAAAATAAAGGAGAATCCATTGATTTTCCAAACCGGTCCGAAATTTTCGGCGTCTTTCTCGTACAACGAGCAGTTGACCTATATCTACATCCGGGCCACTGACACACTTTCGCCGGACAAGGAGGCGGGTGGGAATGGCCGGACCGCGACTCGTGTACGTTGGGAAAATCAATGGATTCTTATTTATATCGAAGAAAATGGAGAAAATTAGCACGCATTCCTCTTCTATGGATTGAATACTTCTTGGGATTTTAATATTATAACATGACAAGCTTGGAATCAATACGAAAAGTGACTGTATACACAGCGGTACCTCTCCCGGCAAGGAACAAAAACAATGGCTTCGCACAGAGCGAACCGGGCCGCGACTCGCGTACGTTGGGAAAATCAATGGATTCTTATTTATATCGAAGAAAATGGAGAAAATTAGCACGCATTCCTCGTCTATGGATTGAATACTTCTTGGGATTTTAATATTATAACATGACAAGCTTGGAATCAATACGAAAACTGAATGGAAACGTACCACTAGGACCTCAGGTTAGAATTTATTTATTTTGGCACTGTGTTTCATCACCGTTCAGTGTGGCGCTATGGCTAAGGCCTTCGCCTACCACCACTGCGGCCGGGGTTCAATCCTCATACGAGTTGGGACGATTTTTCACATTGAAACAATGGCGAGACCAAATTTCTATGTCCGCCAGCGTCTCCAAAAATATTCTAAGTCCAACTTGACCTCGAAAAAGTATATACCAAAAATTTCAAAAATGCACAAGTGTGGTATATGCAGAATAATGCACGGCTAAACTGCATATAAACCCACCGGAAGTTCCGAAATCGTGGTATAACCAGTGACAGATACTCTACTCTACTTTATGTGCTTCATAAATTCAGATTTCTGATTCAGAGACTGTATATTTGCATCAAGTAGATCCCACAGCTTAATACCTCTAACTAGGGGGCATTTATCATATGCAGCTGTTTGAGACAGACTTACATTCAATTGAACCTTATCAGTATTTCTTAATAAACGAACTGGAAGCCTGATATTGGCTTCATCTTTTGCCCTATCATAGATTTGGCTTAGCAAACTCACATCACGGCGGGTTTTAAGCATACTACATTTGGTGCGTACATGCAGTTCATGCATTGTCCCTAGGGTCATAGATACCTAGACAGAGCCTGAGGCTGTGTTTCTGCATCGTTTGTAGCTTATTTACAATACCCCTAGGTCCGCTGTCCTGTATAAAGTTTGCATGCTCAATAACAGGTAGTACAATTTGCTTGTACAATTTTACACATAAGTCAGAATCTATATACTTCTTCAATCGTCTTAACTGATAGAGCTTATGTTGAAAACTGCATTTTATCTTCTTTAGATGCTCATTGAAATTCAGGTCACAATCTATTATGACGCCTAAGTAGTTGAATGAGGGTACTACTTTCAGACGTATACCTCCAATACTAACACTTTTATGTGCTAAGGTTTCCCTATCATAAAGATGTTTTTTGCACACCATAGCAATTGGGTCTTCTCACCATTGATAGTTTATGAATACAGCACCAATTATAAACATGATTTAGATCCGATTGTAGCTTAGCTGTTACAGTTCCACTGTCAAGGCCATTAATGTATACGGCTAGGTCATCTGCGTAGAGGCAAAAATGGCAATTTCTAATTATTTTAGTGATGTATATATATATATATATATATATATATATATATATATATATATATATATATAACAAAAAGTAAAGGGCCTAATACTGAACCCTGGGGGACTCCACAGCATACCCCCAGGGTTTCTGATTTTACTCCATTGGCAGGAGTACTTTGTAATCTATCAGAAAGTTAAGACCGGAACCAATTGACAGGATATTGAGAAAAGCCCAGGTTGGTAAGCATTCCAAGAAGGAGGGAGTGATCCACCGTATCAAACGCCTTCCTTAGATCCAGGAAGACTACGGCGGAACACTCCCCCCTATTATAAAATTCATGAATGTCTTGACATAATTTGAAGATAGCCCCGCTGGTAGAGCGGCCTGGCATAAAGCCAAACTGCTTCGGCGAAATTATATTATGACGCAATAAGAAATCCATAAGCTGGGTATGTACAGCTTTTTCAATTAATTTAGAAACACAATATAATTGGCTTACAGGTCTCCAATTTGTGATTTCATGTGAGTCGCTTGTCTTAGGCAGTGGTATAACATTGGCAGTTTTTAACTCTGTCTCATTGTATATTGTATATTATAATATTAGCAAGCAATGTGGGCTTATATGAAAAGATATCTTTGAAGACACAGCTTCTGACATTGGCAACAGAGGATGATTTACTAATGTTTATAAATACATTTTGTAAGTTCCTCCACACTCTCAACATCAATGTTTTATAAATCAAGAGAATCCGGAATGTATACTCTCATTTGATCTTGTATAAGATTCATTTGGTGTATTACATCAACTTCCTGAGTGGGAATGTCCATGGCTAGTGTATGTCCTACATTTACATAAAATTCATTCACAAACCTACGAGCTTCAGATTTTGCGATTGGATTACCAGGGGGTCATTAAGATTCATGCAATTCTCACTCTTTGGTCCCTTCCATAATAAGCTAACCTCCTCCCAAAATCCTTTAGGATTCTTTTTATGTTCATTCAGGTTAGACATCACCTCCCTTTTCCTATTCCTTGTTAACTCCGTCTTTATCTTACGATCAAGATCATGAAGTATCCCAAGGAAAGGGTTTGGGCCCACTCCCCTGTACCTCCTTAATTAGCCTCCTTAGATTCTTCTTTTTCTTTTTTGATAGGTTTGATACTCTAGGGGTGTGGCCTGGCAGGGGAGATGTCTTAACTTTCATACTCTTGATTGGGTGATGACTATTAAGATATGTTGTCACAAATCTCATCAAGCTGTCATATGAACGACCATCTTCAATATTGGGTCTAATCAATCCAGGCAATTCATCCAACTCATTTTGTAGTAAATTGACATAAAAGTTGTGATAAGATCACCCAGTGATTTGTTTGAATTCACTAATTTTGTTTTTTTTTCTGTTTTTTTACTACTAATACCGGGATATGGTCCCCATACCTAGACATGGAGTCTAACATCGAATCTATCGCTTGATCTTTCATTCCAAATAGGCCTACAGCAAATTGGGTGTATCAACGTTGGAAAAAGGAAGATTAACATATCAAAAGCTTCGCGAATTGATTGAAAAATTAAAATCTAGGAAGATAGAAGTGCTAAGAGTCCAAATCTGATTCCAAGTGCATCTATTTAAGTTTGCCATAAACTCAGGGTGTCCCTTATATGTGAAGTAAGCCTTACATGCAAGGTGTTACGACACCTTTGATCATAATGACAATATGGTTATGTTAATAATAGTCTGTGCGTGAATTTACGCTGATTGCTGGATGGTAATTCACAATCATATAAGTTATTTTCATTGACACCCTCATATCATGATTCTGAGTCATAATCATAAATTTTCTCAATACATGGGATCTTTTTTTCTGCACAATTCCACTAACTCCCCGTCGGCCGCTGTCGTAACTTTAGACCACTCTACATTTTATATCATTTACTTTTACAGCACTTGATACGATGGCTTACACCCTTTAGCAGTGTACACTGTGTTAACACCAACTATAGAACTGTGTGGTGTTTTCCCTCGAAACAAGACACGGGAAAAACCCGTGAACGACTGGTGAATCTGTGAGCAAATATTCTCGGGAAGATCCTGGGAATAGTACCTACAATCCCGTGAATTACCCTTATATTCCCCAGTTTTTAACAGGGCCCTCTAGTGAGATTTATACACATAAGTCTGATTCTTCAGCATAAAGTGAAGATGCCAGAGCCCACCAGGGGCCTCTGTGTGAGCATGGAATCCTGGTTTGGTCCAAAGAACAGAGAGAGGGAGTGAGATGGAATGAAATGAGAGGGCAAGAGAGGCACAGAGAGAGCAAGAGAGATAGATATAAAGAGAGAAAGAGAGAGAGAGAGAGGGAAAGGAGAGAGAGAGAAAGGGAGAGGGAAACGGGAGGAAGAGAGGAAGGCAATAGAGGGAGGGAAGAGAGAGAAAGAGAGCAAAATAGAAAGAGAGCGAGGCAGAAAAAAAAGAGGGAGGGCCTTGCCCCCCCAAAAAAAGGAAAATTGATTGACTTAAGCTACTGACAAAATTGATACATAAAGTTGATTGAATCATAATATTATGTGTCCCATTCTAATATGTGTGTGGTGCACATATGCATGGGCACTGACACATTCATCTGTGAAGATGCGTAATGTAGTTCTCGCCATGAATATGACCTCAGTTGTCAAAATGGCGTTAAACATTTATTACTCACTCACTCTCCCGTTCTAATAATTATGACCCTTATTGATATCTCACTAAATGTGCATGTTTCCTAGACATGTCTTGAACAGAGTTGAACCCTTTAAGGGCTAACCCTAATGCAATAATGCATTTTGGTTGTCATGATGCATTAATGCAGCCAGGGCTACATTCAAGCGTCATGCTTAAGCTTTGAGAAGATCAGCATGATGCCCCAATGAACTGCTGGCAAGCAGACTCCCCAAGTCTTCATCGGTAAAACATGCCAGCCAATGGGCACATTACACTACTGCATCAGCAGACCTTAAAGAGTTAGGTAGCATTTAGAGGCCTGGCAAATAGGCACTCAATGATTATAGGGCATGGTAAGTTGTTTACGGGCACTAAGTAAAGAGTCAGCTAAATTTAGACTGTCAAGGTGGTAGGGTGCAGGCAAACCACCTGTGGTACACACTTACAGAACAGGTCATTTTAGTCAGATGGGGAGGGGGATTTCTGATACATAAATGGGTGAATGTAAAAGCATATCTAAACTCAGCCTCCCATGAAAAATATACTGGCATCATTTAACACTGTCTGTGCTGTCTACTTAACCGTGTAAAAGCGCCCAAAATCTCACTGTGCCTTATTCACTGTACTAAATAAATACCCAGACATTTGGTTTGGTCTTTACCCCTGGTCCATATCCAAGACAGGTACTTATGAAATTTTAGTGCTGAAGAGTTATTTTAACACCTCCCCACCCCCACTAACCACTGGTACTTATATGAGACCAGCAATCATTGCTGAGTGTCAAGAATTAATCTTCTCAAAAATGAGCATCAAGATACTCACATGGAAAACTTTTCTGACTCACTTTTGTGTCATTTTTGGGGGAAAATATTTGGGGAAATCTCAAATTTACACCAGACTTCCTTCATATGGGATGCATGCCATAGTTCCATCCATTGAAAATACACTGTAACAGGTTTATGCCTAGGTCCATCACACCTCATGTATAGACTCACTATGAACTATGTGATATTTAATGGACTATAACTATGTGATATTTAATGGACTATTAACACATAAATACCATGTTATGACATGTGTGCATCAAGAACATATTTAAGTATGATTTGAAAAATGAATGTGACATATCAGATGGAAATAGAACCACCCCAGTGCCCCCTCACCCCCTGCTGATACCTACTGAACACTCCCAAACACCAACAGGACCAACCAGTTTGGGCTACACTGCCCCACCTCAGCTGTCATTTCCACCTGGCTCACCTACACACAAGACCTGTCTCCAAAAACTGATGGTAACAGTGGGTAAGCATAAATTTGCCATTTTTCACCATTTTCTATTCATTATGACATGCAAAGGTCACCATTTTCTTGCTGCTCTATTCATAAGGGCACTTACAATCCTAAATAGGAAATGACACTAGTATCTCAATATTACCAATGGCATTGTACCTTGTTGTGTGCAATATTCATGAATGCTAATTCAAGCACTTTACCAGCATTTGCAATGATCCATAAAAGAAATCCTAAGTACTTGACTGGATCTTTATTTGCAATAATATGTGATATTGTACATCTGAAGGCATGATTGCAAACCTATACATGTAATTGTGTGGCCACTGGCTGTGTTCAGAAATAGCCCTCCTTATTGCAGCTGCATACTACTACTATACAACTAAGTGTGAGAGGCAGTCAGACCCTTTCCCAATCCAGGTCATAGTGGGCCCACCTTGTGTACTGATTACCTTACCTCTTATACAGTGTACCCATTCCCAGCCAGCCTAATTTGGGTAACTCACACAAGCACCTTGCAGAAGGTGACTTTACTTCTATGCAGGGTTGTTGTAGATTGCAACACTCATGGTCAGATTCCCCTTCTGTCCCAGTATATTTACATGTCTGTATATGTGTCCACACTCACATCCATCTATGTACATACATTCCCTTTTATCCACATACACTCACATGCCTCATGTCCACATGCACCCCCTCACACTAGATGGAACCATCGCTAAAAGGAGCGATGGCAAGCGGTGGCACTGGTGTTGTGGTGGTGGAACTTTCAGAGTAGTTTCCCAAGCCCCCAATGAAAACTGGGTCCCCAGTCTTATGTGGGGATGGTCTTTGGTATCTTAACTCTAAGACCTACCTACTTGTTGTGTATTGTTTTGAAATGTGAAATCATATCCATGCCTTTGTTTTTTGTAACCTGATATCTAGAACTCAGTCAGACATGTTGGGCAAGGTGGCAAGTGCTGGTTCCTGGTCTGTCTGACTGTTGTCTTTGTGGTGGTACAGGTGGGAGGGACACAAGGTCCCTCTGGTGAGTAAAATATGAACTGTAAAGGCCTGCCACCTAGGGACCATCTAGGGACAGGAAGTTCAATCCCAACTTGATGGATGAGATGTTTTGTTGACATTTGAGACATGTGTGATCAATTCCAACCCACAGGGAGGATATATTGACAATTATAAATTATCACAGTAAGTAGGACAGCTTCATAAAGGTCAAAACAAGACAGGGGTCTACTTTAATTAATGCACACAGGCATCATTTGGCCACAAACTGCCCTCAAACCCATGGGACTTGGTTTCAGTGGACATCAATTGCTGGGCCTCTGAATGAACATATCTAGGGCCCAGTTAGCTGGGTACCCCTCACACATCCACATCCTCTCTATGTCCACATCCCCTCTAAGTGCACACACACCTCCCCCTATATACACACCCACCTCCCTCTGTGTCCACACCCACTTCCCTCTATGTCCACACCCCCCTCTCTCTGTGTCCACACTTAACTCCCTATATGTCCACACCCATCTCGGGCTTCCCTAGCCCACTTAAAAGGGTCTGCTTCTCATCTTTCCTATCCCCTCAGGATGTGTGTGGTGCACATATGCGCGGGCACTGACACATTCCTCTGAAATTGCGTAATGTCGTTCTCGCCATGAATATGACCTTAGCTGTCGAAATGGCGTTAAACATCTATTACTCACTCCACACCCATCTCCCTCTGTGTCCACACACACCTCCCTCTGTGTCCACACCCACCTCTCTCTATGTCAACACCCAGTTCCCTCTGTGGTCACACCCACTTCCCTCTGCGTTTACACCCACCTACAGTGGCCCACAAGGGTCAAATTGAAGTTGAAGTAAAGAGTTGACTTTCACAAAAAAGTTAGAGTCCAAAACCAATATTAATGTTCAAAGTCAATTTCATTTCATTGCTGTCAAACTGTCAAGATGTCAACTCATGAAAACCAACTTGTGACAGGTATCTTTTAGCATTGCATGGTGCACTCTATGTCTTTCTATATGAACAAAGTTTATACCAGCAACTACTGGGTAGCTATCGGTTCCCTCACATAATAACTGATGGTTCCACACCAAGTAGTTGGTGGTTCCAGCATCCTGTAACTGGTGGTTCCCACCCACTGTAACTGCGGTTCCACACCTATCCGCTACTGGCACTGGATCCCATACCAAGTAGCTGCTGGTTCCCACACCCAGCACTTGGTGGTTCCCATGCACATTAGTTGCTGTTTCCTGTACCAAGTACATGCTGGTTCCCACATCCAGTAGCTGCTGGTTCCCATATAAAATGGTTCCTAACCCAAGTAGCTGATGGATCCCACACCCTTGCTGGTTCTTGCACCCAGTACCTGCTGGCTTCCACATAGACTAGCTGGTAGTGGTTCCCACATCCATTAGGTGCTGGTTCCTGCACCCACTTCCTGCTGGTTCCCAAATAGAGTGCCTGCTGGTTCCTACATCAGGTAATTGCGAGTTCTTAAAAGAGTAGCTGTCAAAATAAGTCAATTGGGTCAGGATAGGTCAAATTAGGTCAATTAATATGTTGAAAATAGGTCATATTGGTCAAAAGTATGTCTATTCGGGTAGCATAGGTCAAATTATGTCAAATATGGTGAAAATAGGCCAAATTGGTCAAAAGCAGGTCAATTAGGGTAGGATAGGAGAAATTAGAGTAAATATTGTGAAAATAGGTCAAATTGGTCAGAAGTAGGTCAATAAGGTCAGGATAGGTGAAATTAAGTCAAATAGGGTGAAATTAGGTCTAATTGATAAAAAGTAGGTCAATAAGGGTAGGATAGGTCAAATTAGGTCAAATATGCTGGAAAAATATGTCAAATTGGTGAAAAGCAGGTCAAATAGGGTAGGATAGGATAAATTAGAGTAAATATGGGGAAATTAGGTCAAATTGGTCAAAAGTAGATAAATAATGTCAGGATAGTTGAAATTAAGTCAAATAGGGTGAAAATAGGTCTTATTGGTAAAAATTAGGTCAATAAGGGTAGGATAGGTCAAATTAGGTCAAATATGGTGGAAGCCACTGGATAAGGTCAAAGTAAATCAAATTAGGTCAAACATGGTGAAAACAGGTCAAATTGGTCAAAAGTAGGTCAATTAGGTCAGGATGGGTCAATTAAGGTCATATATAGTGAAAACAGGTCATATTGATCAAAAGTAGGTCAATTAGGTCCAATAAGGTCAGGATAGATCAAATATGGTTGAAATAGATCAAATTGGTCAAAAGTAGGTCAATTTTGTCAAAATGTAGGGTATGATAGGTGAAGTAAGGTCAAATATGCTGGAAATAGGTAAAAGTAGGTCATTTAGGTCAAATTATGTCAAAATTTGTCAGAATAAGGTCGACTTTGACTATTTTTGACCAATCTGACCTACTTTGACTATATTTGACCTAATATGACCTATTCTAACCTACTTTGACCTAATTGTGCTACTTTTGACTGATTTGACCTATTTTAAGATATTTGACCTAATTTGAACTATCTTTACCTAATTGACCTTCTTTTGAACAATTTGACCTATTTTCACCATTATTTGACCTAATTTGACCTATCTTAGCCTGATTTGACCTACTGACCTACCTTTGACCAATTTGACCTACTTTTACCATATTTGACCTGATTTAACCTCCTTGACCCACCTTTAACCAAATTGACTTATTTTCGCCATATTTGACCTACCTTAGCCTACTTTGACATACTGGACCTACTTTTGACCAATTTTACCTGTTTTAACAAAATTTGAACTTATTTTACCTATCTTAACCTACTTTGACCTAATTGACCTACTTTTGACCAATTTGACCTACTTTTACCATATTTGACCTGATTTCACCTCATCGGCCTACCTTTTACCAATTTGACATATTTTTGCTATATTTGACCTATCCTTAGGTCACAAATCATAGAAAATGTGCATATGGGGCCTTACATGTCATTCGCCCAGACATGTGCCCAGAAAAAGAATTCTAATAAGTATGCTTCTTTTACAATAGCAAGGACACATCTGACATAAATGATAATGTGATTTTCTGAATCTACATTTCAGATTGGTCTGGACCTGAGATTTTCATGGAGGTATGAAGATTGTTTCTGTAGGAAATTAGGCCCTCAACATTGATTGTAACTCAAATGTCATTCTCCCAGACACAATTTCGCCCAGACAATTTTGTTCATTTTGGGCACATTTTACCCCCCTGGAGCCTCAAATATGCATATGGGACCATCAAAACCCATATGTAACATGAAGATCTCATCCAGCCTGACACTTTGAGCCAAAGAAATAGAGGGGAAAACTAAAATTCGAAGAGTAGGGGTTGGAATACCTCCAAATTCGTCATATGCAAACCTTCTATGATTTTCGACCCTTACCTACTCTGACATAATTCGACCTTAATTGACCTACTTTTGACCAATTTGACTTATTTGAACCCACTTGGACCTAATTTTGACCAATGTGATCTATTCTTACCACCGTTGACCTAATTTGATAGAATTTGACCTGATTGACCCATTTTCAACCAACTTGACATAATTTATCCTAGTCTGACCTAATTTCATTCAATTTTACCTACTTGGAACCAATTTGACCTATTTCGACAAATTTTAACTATCTTGACTGCTTATGACCTAGTTTCACGCAACTTTCCCAATTTGCCCATTTTTGACTTATATGACCTTTTTCATCCAGAATTTATCCAGATCACTCTTTTGCTACTAGGTATGGGAACCGGTAGCTACTCTATATCAGAACCAGCAGCTACTGGATATGGGAACAAGTAGCTACTGTATGGGAACCAACAGCTACTGTTTTCAGAACTAGCAGCTACCTGATGTGGGAACCAGCAGGCACTCTATTTGGGAACCAGCAGGTAGTGAGTGCAGGAACCAGCACCTAATGGATGTGGGAACCACTACCAGTTACTCTATGTGAAAGCCAGCAGGTATTGGGTACATGAACCAGCAAGGGTGTGGGATCCAGCAACTACTTGGGTTAGGAACCAGTTTATATGGGAACCAGCAGCTACCTGATGTGGGAAGCAGTAGCTACTGTGTGTGGGAACCAGCATGTACTGGGTACAGGAAACAGCAACTAATGTGTATGGGACTACCAAGTGCTGGGTGTGGGAACCAGCAGCTACTTGGTATGGGATCCAGTATCAGTAGCTGATTGGTGTGGAAACACCAGTTACAGTGGGTTGGAACCACCAGTTATGGGATGCTGGAACCAGCAGCTACTTGGTATGGAACCATCAGTTATTATGTGAGGGAACCAATAGCTACCCAGTAGTTGCTGGTATAGACATATAGAAAGACATAGAGTGTACCATGCAAAGCCAAAAGATACCTGTCACAAATGGGTTTGCATTCATGAGTTGACACCTTGACAGCTTGACAGCAATGAAATGAAATTGACTTTGAACATTGATTTTGCGTTTGGACTTTTTTTGTGAAAGTCAACTCTTTGCTCCAACTTCAATTTGACCCTTGTGGGCCACAGTACCCACCTCCCTCTGTATCCACACCCATCTCCCTCTGTGTCCACACCTGCCTTCCCTCTATCTTCCTACCCATCCCCACTATGTCCACACCCAAAGCTCTCTGTGTCCACACCCACCTCCCTCTGTGTCCACTCTCATGTCCCTCTATGTTCACACCCACCTCCCTCTATGTTCACACCCACCTCCCTCTATGTCCACACCCACCTCCTTCTATGTCCACACCCACTTACTTCTTTGTCCACACTCACTTACCTCTTTGTCCACAACCACTGACCTCTTTGTTCACACACACCTCACTCTTTGTACACACCAAACTCCCTCTATGTCAACACCCACCTCCCTCTATGTCCACACCCACCTCCTTCTGTGTCCACACCCACCTCCCTCATTATCCACACCCACCTCCCTCTATGTCAACACTCAATTCCCTCTTTGTTCACACCCACCTCCCTCTGTGTTTACACCCACCTCCCTCTGGGTCCACACCCACCTCCCTCTATGTCCACACCCGCCCTCCCTTTGGGTCTACCCAAATCCCTCTATGTCGACATCCAAATCCCTCTCTATCCACACCCACCTCCCTCCGTGTCCACACCCACCTCCCTCTATCTTCCTACACATCCCCATTATGTCCACACCCACCTCCCTCTATGTCCACACCCACCTCCTTCTGTGTCCACACCCACCTCCCTCATTATCCACACCCACCTCCCTCTATGTCAACACTCAATTCCCTCTTTGCTCACACCCACCTCCCTCTGTGTTTACACCCACCTCCCTCTGGGTCCACACCCACCTCCCTCTATGTCCACACCCGCCCTCCCTTTGGGTCTACCCAAATCCCTCTATGTCGACATCCAAATCCCTCTCTATCCACACCCACCTCCCTCCGTGTCCACACCCACCTCCCTCTATCTTCCTACACATCCCCATTATGTCCACAACCACCTCCCTCAGTGTCCACACCCAGCTCCCTCTACGTCCACACCTACCTCCTTCTGTTTGGTTTGGCATAACCTAGTGAGTAATGGATATACCATTTGTCTTTATAGGTGCATGAAGTTGAACCAATGAAGACCTGGAGGCAACATCCTACTAAGTGGTTCAAGAGGACAACACGTTCTACTCCATATGATTTTTTCAAAATTTTCAAAGGTTCTCTAAAATTGTTATTTGACATGTATGCACATATTTGCCAATGATTTTTTCTGATATCCCAAGCAGGAAATGAACATTTCTAACACCCACCAGTGAAAACCCAGCAAAGAATAATTGCTTTTCAGTGACCATGATCACTGAATGGTTGATAGTATGGAGAAACAATGAATTTCTACAACATGCTTGGCAAAGTCCTAGATTTTTTTTTGGTTTTTGTGGCCCATAGCCTTTAACCATTACAGCTATGTAATAATGCTATCCGTAGTATCAAGCACATCTAACAAACTGTGAACAGGTCAGATTGACTCGTACACCTGGCCTTCAGAACTGGTCATGTGACCATAGCACTGAGACACACACAGAGGACCTGCCCTCCCCCCACTTGGCCCTTCATAGGATGTGTTACAGTTACTGATTGTTAATATTTATGGGTCTTTTCGCGCAAACAAACCAATGCATTAAGTTGACCTTTGGGTAAGATGACTAGGATGCACTTACCTGAAAACTATACACACATTGCAATTAGATCTTAATCTCTTGTTGTACATGTTAAATCATGTAATTTACATACCAATCATTCCATATAGTCATCTAACAATATCCTATCTAATATATTCTATTATATTGAGGAGCTTCTACTCATAGTGTAGTCACCTAACCATGTGTTGCCAATGTCTGCCTGCAGCTAACCACCCTGTGACATCACAGAGGCCTAACTGTAACACACCCTAATGGTCACGACTTTGACAGCTCTCATACCCCCTCCTCCACAGTAGGGCTGCACACACCTCTTAACCCTTCAAGGGCCTCTGATGCATTAATGCATCATGTCCATTGGACATCATGATGCACCAATGTATGAAGTGCATATTAGGAGTTCAAAGTGACATGGCATTGGTTAATTAGAGTCTTAGAATGGAAAACAAGCAAGTCATTCCCATATTAGGAGCCCAGTCACATAGTATTGTTATATTTGGAGCAGTTACTGCTACAAATACACATGTTGCAGACTGGTAATACCTACACAGCTGTTGTTCTGTTTACTGGTGTCTATTTTTACACATTCCATGTCACTTCAGGTACATACAGAGTGATTGGTGGTTTTGGGTTTTAGGTATTTAACACAAGGCGATCCTGGATAGTCATTGGTAGGTGTCACACACTGCTATTTTACAGGCTGGGTTTATATGTATACATGTTTATTTTAGTAATTGTTAATGTGGGTTAGAGTTTTAGCACAAGGTGATCCTGGACAGTCGGCAGTACCGGGGTAGGCATCGCACACTGCTATGTACAGGCTGGTTCTATATTTTAGTGGTTGGTAAGGTGGGATTAGAGTCTGCATGCTCTCCAACACTTAATTGGAGCATTATGCCGACCCTTTTGCAGTGTGTGTATCAACTCATATGGTCGTCATGATGCATGAATGTAGCATCATGATGACCGATGGGCATGATGCATTAATGCATTAGTGGTCCTTCAAGGGGTGTAATGGTTGGTGAGTTGGGATGTAGTGGTTCAGGTTGGTGAGTTTATGCATTTGATGCATGGCCATCAAAATTTATATGATGCCAAACTATAGTCCATCCCTGATTACTTGTCACTTGTACATATAATAACTGCAACCTATAGTCCATACTGAACACATGTAAACATTTCCCTTAGACTATGGGCAGAAGGAGGGGTCAGCTAGTGCTGGAGGAATGGATAGGCTTGTAGCTTACTGCTGGTGGGGGACCCATTCATATTTTTGAGATACAGAACCTTTAATATTATATAGGATTATGCAGTAATTTGTCACATTATTCCCCATATTCATATCCAAAAGTTGACAGATATTTTCATAACTTCCTGAGCACTTAGATTATAAGCATATCTTTGTAATGAATAAAGTATCAACATATAGTCCAAGTGGTAACACATTTGACTCTATATCAAGAGATCTTGGGTTCTATTTTATGCCAGGGAATGTAAGAACATCTGTGAGCCAGCAAGCAGAAATGAGGGTTCCTGCAGGATTAAGTACCTGTTTTAGCCACCAGGGGGCACTACTATGGGCTAGAATAGGAAAAATATGCCTAAAACTGCTATAGGCTACTTTTTATGGACAATCCAATGATTTTTTATAAAACATTCTATTTTGGGGGGAAAGGGTCCATATTTGGCATTAAAAAGAATGTTTTTGGGCCAAAATAGGCATTTTTGTTGATTTCTGTTGCCATGGAAACATTATTTTCATTCTAAATAAGAAAATCTCTGATCCCATTTGAAGGAACCTTTCATAAGGTCCACTATGGTGTAAACAGAATGAAAATACCATTTCTACATCGAAAGTTATGGGCAAAAGAATGAAAATTTATGCTTATTTAGCTAATTAGCATAAATTATGCTAATTACAGATGTATCTCATGACCAATGGGACTTAAGGCTTATTGACATTCACAAAATGGTCATACCTACCCATATTTAGCAAGCCATTCCTCCAAAACTAACAGGAGTATCTTCTCATGCAATATATCACTGTAAAGCTAGTGATCTGAATGTTAAAGTTGACTTCTAGTATGAAGCACCCTTTCTCTTTGCCTCTACACATCTATACAAATATTTTGGGAACATTTCAATTTTTTTTTTTAATTTGGCTACCATAAAACGTTGTTTAATGTTTGTCAACATTTTTTCATCATCCAATTGATGTTTCTGGGACAAACCCCCTCTCTATCAAACGGTTTTTACTAACCCTGTTATTAAGCTGTACTATCATAGAATGTGTTTGTCTGAAATATAGACAGATAGCAACCCCTCTTTTCCCTCTCCTGCAAAACTTGAAATATGCAGATACAACCTTGAGGCAACTACATATGGATGAAAATCAATATGAAAAGCAAATGCTGTCATTCACTGTTAGTATCAAAGACACACAAAAACAATCTATTATCCAATAATTTGTAATACACTAATGATGATTATTATATAGAAGTCATTCTACCCTTCTACCCAATTTACAAATTGATATTCATGTAGTAGATTAGTTTGTTATCATTCCATAATAAAACTGATTTAAACTAAAACTTTCCCAAAAATATTATTTAGATGACTTGTTTTAAGATGCATCTCATGCATCGGTCATTTGAATTTGTGTAGAAAAGTAATTTTTGTTTAATTTAAATTTATTTTGAATACTTTGCAAATTTTGAGGGGCCCAGATAAACTTCCTTTATAATTGAGGCTGGTGCCCCTTTTCCTATGCCCCTGATTCATGTTCCACTTGAAATAACTACTACCCACACATTCACTTTAACTCACAGGCATGTACTTTTGTTTTCTTTATGCAGGTAGTCAATTGCAACACAGGAGCTTGGTGAAATCTGCTAGATAGCA
The DNA here is from genome assembly GCA_949317995.1 of Acholoe squamosa. Lineage (NCBI taxonomy): Eukaryota > Metazoa > Annelida > Polychaeta > Phyllodocida > Polynoidae > Acholoe > Acholoe squamosa. The sequence goes on along the minus strand of OX439037.1, from coordinate 70,716,829 downwards.
GATCTTAAGAGAGGTACTCCAGAGAAGAGGGCTGGCTGATAAACAGCACAGTGATGCCACCCATATGATATTTTTATTGCTGTCATAGATGTTCTGTCAGACATAAGATACATTAATTATGGCTATTTAGGGAAACCAAACTTTGAGAGGCTTGCATTGTTGATAAAAGGAAATACAACCCTGGATTCACCATGCCTTCTTTGTTAGATTTGAATAAAAAGATTCAGACATGCAGTCTTGAATTCTAAACAAAAGAAAATGTAGTGCCAATACCCTATCTATAAGGTGCACCCCACATTTAAGGCACACCCAGACCTTTCTAATATGATAAAAGGATATGTAAATGTTGTACGTTTTGTTCTAATCAATGGAGCTTCAAAATTCAAGAACCAATAGCCATCCCAGTGCTTCCTTCACCCACCTTTACCACTGTATGTGGATGGGGGAATATTTCTTTTGCTCCCTTGTGCTCCCTTGTGGCAAAATTAGGAAATAAATTTAGCACCAGCTAGGTACCAATCCTGTTTACCTGCTCGAGACTATATGTGTGATGAAAAACCTGAATATTTTCATTGCGGTGGAGCTTACTCTACTCAATATGCTGATGCTGGCTTTTTTAAGGTAGATGGCTCTAATGCCAATCATGTTCTCTGTGCAGGTTTCTGCACATGTGTACTTCTCTATGGCTAGTGAACGACTTTACAAAATCATAGCAGGCCCATGAAGCTGAGGTGAACTCTCAACCTTCTGTGTCTACACCAGGCACACTAACTAGTTAGGCCACAAAGCCAGCTGGCTGTGTGGGGGTTTATGAGCAGTATTTAGCCTGCATGATGTAATTCTATTATTTTCAGGAGATTTTCAATGTGGAAAAATGATTCAAAAGTGCATGGGATCACATGATGGTAATAGATTTTCTGGGTGCAGAAAAGTGATGAAAATATTCTTGGAAAGTAAGACAAAAAATTAGCTACTCTTTAATGAGATTCCATGCAAATTATGGCAAAACACTGTATAACCCTATGGTAGATTCATAGATAAATATCTCATAAACTAGCATGGGACCCTATGCTACTTTATAAGACTGCTTTCTTTGTACTATAAAAAGAGAAAGTAATTACAAACGTGGTGAAAATCTGGCGAAAACTTAGCTACTTTTAGCCTATGGGCGCCATCCACCTTCCCCATTTATTGCCCCCATTCTAGATGTATTTATTATCCAAATAAAGGCTCAAATCAAAATATAAGTCAATGTGTCTAGTTTTGTGTGAATCTCTATATTCCTCAGAATCTATCAATCGAAATGATGGCATTTCAAGGCTAGATCTACATCAAAGACAAATACAATGAGGAAAGTCTCATCATAGGAATACAAACTATCAATTTCAAATCTTAAATTGAGGTTAGAAGTGGGGGTTATTTGCAAAAGTATTTTCAGTATTCCCGTGATATCACGTGAATTTACTGTCATTTCACGTGATCCCGTGATATCACGTGAATTTCTGCTCACAGAATCCCGTGAATTCACGTGTAAAATTCACGGGAGTTCACGGGAACGACACCAGTTCAACACGTGATTTTACTGGTGAATTCACGTGAAATTGTTTCAAGGGTTATTCTACTGTGTAGTTAATTTGATATTATACCTGAGGCACATTAAGCAGCCAGCTGACACCCACCATTAACCCTTCCAAAACTACATAGTGTTTTTTCAAGTGTTTTATTGGGAAAATACAGATACATATTAACGTGTATTTGTACCTGACGCCCACACATTGTGGTCCCTCCGCCAGGCCTCCTATATTGCACATTATACATATAGACATTCCAGTAATAAAACTATACATGAGACTCTTAATTACAACAGGCTTTAATGATCGTGGTATTTTTAACCTCTTGTCTACATGCAATCTTGTTGGAATATCTCTTCTATCCACATATTCTTCATTAGATGCTAGAATATTCTCCTCCAGTTTAACCATGTATGCAACCCTTAATGCCCAATTTTGTAATAGTTGTAATTCCTCATTTTCTCCCCTATAATCCCTATCCCTTATAAAATCCTCATAGTCAAAGCATGGTAAAATTATTGCTTTATAAATATCAACAGCTGTTTGTGTATTGATGTATTTTCTGATTCTAGACATCTGATATATGTTTTATGTTTCTCACAACAAGATCTCTATGACATACAAAGTTAAGATCTGTATCTATCGTAATACCCAAGTATGGGAAACTGTACACTCTCTCAAGTTTTACATTATTCATAATAAATTCACTGTTGTCCTGGTGGACGTCATTATATAACATCCACTTTGTTTTTTTTTCTCATTAATAGTGAGGGTATTTTGTATGCACCAGTCACTAATATGTTGAATTACCTGTCTCATTTCAGCTGGCGATGTAACCGATATAACTGCATCATCTGCATACAGAGTGGTCATAAAAGGACCAACTTTTGGTAAAGAATTTATATATATGGAAAAAAGCACAGGACCCAAAACGGAGCCCTGAGGCACCCCATATGTCATTAACCCAGATAACCCTACTGTCTACATGTAGGATGCCTAAGTGACATTATGAGAAGAGGTCTATATCCACACGTAAAATCAACAGATATGGAAGCAAAATGTTGCATCCTATAGTTCTAGGCCCAAGGCTTCCAAAAATGCTCCATATGGGTTTTCTTAGGTATGACTATGACATTTCACACATGTCCAAAAAACACCTATTACTAGGAAATTAACTTCCAGTATAGATTTTGACCTTCACAGAGGGGACTGATGCCCAAAGTCCTACTGTCCTATATGTAGGACTGCTTATCTCTGGATCCACTGTAGGTAAATCTTTGAAATTTCTTGTATGGCACAAATGGCCATATATAAGCCAATTTTTCGGTTTCTGGCACTCTCCCACTCTGTTGCCATGGCAACCAAAAGAACACAAATTTCAAAGGACAGTAGTCCTAAGTCCTACTGTCCTACATGTAGGACGGTAAGCAAACCGCCATATCTCTAGACACAGTGCAGGTAAGGCTCCAGAATTTTGTACAGGGCATATTAGGTCATATATTAGTCTACTTATCAATTTTGCCACTTTAGGGTTATCTGGGTTAATTTTGATTCGGAACATTTATCATTTGCCAATGTAGTCTGTGTTCTATTTTCGAGATAATTTTTAAAAAAAATTACAAGTCCTTTGATTCAATCCTAGGGTAGATATTTTTCTTAATATTTTAGAATGTGAAACTGTGTCAAAAGCCTTTTTATAATCCAGGTATAAGCTATAAGTAGGCTTATTGTCTATTATATTTTTTACAATGTTTGTGAGGTGCTCAGTGACTGCACTGTGGGTCGAGTGCCCTTTACGGTATCCATGCTGCATGGGACATAATAACTCATTTGTTTCCATATAACCTTGTAAACTATTTTTTCTAATATTTTACCAGGCGTTTGCAATAAACTTATAGGCAAATACTGCCGGTTATTCACTTTTCACTGACCATATAGGGGCCCAAACATACTGGGATACTGGCTGTCATCAGTGCTTATCTCTCCAGGTACCAACTCAAGCAATGGCCGCCCTCTAGGGGCCTATACTAAGGCCTACATGTAATTTCCTCTCCCTTTATGTGCAAGGCCATTTGCTACAACTGCTTTGTACGACTGGGGGCTTTCTGAGTCGTCCTGGTTGTGTCAAGTCATATCACGTCAAGGAATGCACTCTTGCCTCTACAAGGTTCATTTAACCTGAAATGTCCCTGGGGCCTTCTGGACGTCATGTCTTAATGTGCTAGTATCACACACAACCCTACGACTGCTAACACCTGTGCCATTACTATGGGATTTGTGGTATGACTAGAATGTGATGTCGTAGTGTGTTAAGAATGACCACCTGAGTTGTACTTGTTTTGTTAAGTTATATCATATCAAGAAATGCTCTCCTGCCTCTACAAGGTGCAGACAATCTAAAATGTCCATGGGCACCATTTAATCTCAAAGCTTATCAAGCAATGATATAAGGGATGTACAATGTCCAGCAAGACACTTGCCACGTTTTACAAGGACAGACAGTGATTGACCCTCGGTGCAGCATTCATACGTCTGGTATGTGGTAAACACGCACCTATGTTCCCATGTATGAGTCTTAGACCCATGGTTTGCACTGATATAATCATCATATGTAATTTTTGTATGTAACTGTACTTATCAACATGAAACCCTTATCAGTGAAACCTTTTCTTGCAAACATGTTATAGGACTACCACCCAAACCCAGTTTATCATAGTTATAAACTGAAAAGTAACCCGCTTTATACACAGCTGATGATTTCTTATGATGCAAGTACCTCGATGTAGCTGTACCTTATGATAGATATGTAATAAAGAAATTTGTTAAAAAAATGGTTATGCCGTATATTTCCCATAATGCCCCAAGGTCTGGTCATGAAAAGGCTTTGGCCTCAGATAAACGTGGTGTACAGTGATACTGAAACTGGTTAAAATAAAAAAATGTGATTCATACATTGAAAAGCACCGGTTTTGTATAAAATCCGAGGGAAAACTTAGATGAAATTTAGAAGAGCCCAATTGCTTGTCCATACACAATGTATCTCTCTACATATAACCACCAGGACAAACTAATAGATGACACCTGCGTGTACCTTGGAACTGCTAATTGCCTGACTTATCAAAAACATTTCTTGTAAATGATATTGCCACTTGTTCCCACGACCACTTGCTTGCCCCCCACAGGCTTGAGGTATATATACCCAGAGAGTGTCAAAGTGGATAGGACCAATTTTGAAAGTAATTGTGAGATAATGTCCAGACGAAACCAAGAAAAAAGAGTATTTTGCTTAATATAAGTATCCATAACAGATTAATTGTTCTAGAAGAGTGAAAATAGAGTGTCCAGCAGCCAAACCCATTTTTATTTTCTATACCAGCATATAAAATTAAGAATGAGTAGGTCTACCTCATTTTCCGTTCGGTATAGAGATCCTATATATGCCATATTGTAGTTTACATACAATAATCTGTGATTCTTGTATGAAGCATGGATCTGAGCTTGTCTCAGTAATCTGCAGTTTGAAAATGGCATAGATTATCATCTTTTATTAAAAATGTGTTTTGAGATGCAGCTATAAAAACCTTTTAGTTGAAATGCTAGTACAAGTATTTCTGATTTTGGAAAGCTCTTTCTAAACTGCTCTGATAGGTCTCATTACCAATCTCTGCACTACCCAGAATTGATGAAAGCTGATTGTTTACTTAATGACCTTAGATAAAGCAAAAAGGATACTAGGCTAATGTAATATAATTATACTGATATCTGTATCAAACTATATTGATATGAGCCATGTTGGTACTAAAAAAGTCTGATTCCATTCCCATGTGTGCCAGTATGTTTCCTTGAAATAGAGATTTGTCATGAAAGCAATGATACTTGTTTAATCCTTAATGATTAAGCCTGCTTAATCCTTAATGATTAAGCCTGTATGGTCGGCATAATACCTTAATGCATCATCCCCATTCATCACCATGATACACACATGCAGCCCTGACAAGTGACTCGTGAGTGCTGCATTCTTGCATTATGCTGGGCCCATGGGGATTGATACACTATCCCAGGGTTGGTATGATGCACTGCTGCTTTATACATGGGTGCATCATGACATCCAAGGAACATGAACCTGGAGGCAGCCTACTGGAGGCACCCTGTGGCCTGTCAAGGGTTAACCACCCATGGAGACACTTACATCAATGCCTGCTCCGCCCACATGGATCCATCAGACATATAAAAGATTCTCTTGCTCTATAGTGTCTCTTGGCAGGCAAGTACAGTCTTCGGTTCATACATGGCCAGTTCATACATGGCCTAATTGGTACAAAGTAAGTTAGGTTAGTTTATTATTCACGTTGAGTCAAGCATCTGGAAGGCCATTTATAAGGTAAATGATAATCACTTATAATTTATTTTGGGAAATGATCCAGTCAGTGACAAAAAACTAATTATCATTTTGGTGCTATCCACAACATGTTGGATTGCATTTGTCATGAAAAAAAAACAATGAACAATTACTATGAAAGACTTTCATTTCAGTGGGAGTATTACTTCGAGTGTGAAATGATCATGTTATCCTGGTTGTTTAAATGAAAGAATTTCTTTTAGAGTTATTAGTTAACCCCCTGTGCTAACACAAACTGCATATGAAGAAATGATAAAATGAAATGAATGAAAACATTGAATTCACACTATTTTTTTTCTTCTTCACAATAATAACTGTTAGCATCCCAATCAACCCGATTCAGAATATTTTACACTGTGTATACATCGATATCGGAGTGTCACCAAATCTAAAGGAATTTCTCTCCTGTCGCCATAATCAAAATACTGTTGTACAAAATGGATTCACCAAAAATTAGACATCATCGATTCACCCAACAAATATTGAATAATGTCAATGTAAAGAACACAACAATAACATGTCCCTTTTAATTGAAATGTGTTATTTGGAATGGAATCCTGCAGATATATGACATAAACTCGATAAGAGACACATTAATGCTAAACAACAGCATATGTATTAGTGAAAATAAGCATATTTTATGGGAAAATAGAAAGTTTACAAATAGGGTTGACTTTTGCAATTTACAAGGTCATTGCATGTAGGCCAATATAGGAAATTTGCCACTTCGGCTTCACCAGTCACATCATGGTCAATGTATCAGCTTCTTTACCATCTAATTTCCCTGGCGTTCCATCATGTTTCAGATCAGTGTTAACACTTTAAGGGCCGTTGATGCATTAATGCATCATGCCCATTGGTCGTCATGATGCACCAATGAAGTGCTGGTGAGACTGCTCACCAGCACTTCATTGGGGCATCATGCTGACCCTCCGGGTTTGATTCATATATTCTTTATTGGTGCATCATGACGACCAATGAGCATGATGCATTAATGCATCAGTGGCCCTTAAAGGGTTGAGAGGGGACATCTGTATGACCATGGTGGTGCAAGGCTGGAGGGGGGTTAAAGTATTCAATTTTTTATTTACAACTTCAAGTTCATGGTCTGCAGTTGTATAATATTGGGCTGACCAACCCTTACAGTATTATCATGCTGATGAATATCAATGACGTATGTATTGTGTATATATGCAAGTATAGTCTCCATATAGGCTTATTGTTCTTAACCGCTTGTATAGAACTAATACTATTGCTCACAATCGGACAAAGTGTAGCATGGTGTGTTTTGATCAGTGCTCAATAGGTCAAGAAGTAGAAAGATTTATCGCTCTAATCGTTATTCACATGGAAAAATTCGTGATGCACATATTTGTATAGATCAATCAGCTAAAGTGGCTATTAAAACCATTACAGCCCTCCTCCTTGAATACAATAATTTAGACATATCAAAAAGATATAGAAAGAAAGAAAAGGGGAAAACAGAAGAGAAAGACGTGTGAACTGGTATTGAAAATGCAAAAAGGGATGAAATAAAAGATTAATTATTCTCTGAGTGAGAAACAAACACTAAAAATTTGCACTTGGACATGTTTGAGAGCTCTCCTCTTAAACCCTTAAATGGCTGCTAATGCATTAATTGATCGCCATGATGCATGAATGCAGCCCAAGTGAGTCTTATAAGGGCTTCATTCATGCATAATATAATCCCGTTGACATGATGCTTTCATAAAGCCCTGGTAAGTATATAGACTCGTCATGACTGCATTCCTGCAGATTTATTATATGGCTAATATCGACGACACTATAGATTAGTACTACTTACTCCGTATTCAAAGGGGGGGATGGAATACGATCCTTGTATATTCGGCAGCGCCATTTTGAAATTTATACAGAGCTAACTAGTTTCGTATTTAGGTATGGTTATTAGAAGTTTTATGGTAAAACAATGATTGAACTAGTTAAATAATATGTTATGAATTGTTTAAGGTTTATTTAAGTATAAGCGCCAGCTAGCTCTGTATCATGTGACCTACTTCCATCGAGCAAGCTGTCATGGCAGATCAAAACAAACCGAGACGACTCAGCGTCTTCAAAATCAGTAAATATTGTTGAAATCCCTCATTTAAAAGCAATTTAAACCCATGGGCCATATAATAAATGCAAACTCAATAAGGCCTCGTTGAATATGGGCAGAAGCACCTCTGGGAATACGATCCTAAATTATTCAATGATCGTTGACATTTGCTTATAAATTGGGATGATCCTCCAATGCATTTGCAGCCCTTTGGGGATTTATATTCTGTTATTTTGAAGATATATATATATATATATATATATATATATATATATATATATATATGTGAAAAATCATGTAAATTGGTCAGGTAAAAAACCATGTAAATCGGTCAGGTATGAGAGGTGCAGCCTTAACTTGAAGTTGTAGAAATAGAAATACTTTCTGACCCAAGTAATGTACATGGTTACTTGGCCAAACAGGGGCTCTTTTAAGGATTTTTGGCTTTCAGGGAAAATAGATAAAGGTTTTTCCTATTAAGGAGACTTTCTGAAATAAACAGGTTGGTTACTCAGGAGGACAAGACTGCGAAGCTTCATACACCAACCCTGACCATACTATTTGATGTAGAGCTCCACTCTTTTTTTAATTAATGATACACAGCATCATCTTTTAGTCAAAAAAAAAAGTAGCAGTTCCCAAATGTATTACCAGATGTCACCACTTCCATTCACCTGTTATGTAACAGGTTCCTTCACTGGTGGCCTTGTAGTCGGCCATATTGCCTAGCCCCAGGAAGGACCACCGGTCTCACATTGGAGAAATACCACCTTCCCGGTACAATCACCCGGTCCCCAGAGACAATCAACCTGACTATCCAGTGGGTCAAAGTCATTCCCATGGTGAATTAGACAATGATTATCATGAGTTCCTACTGTGGAAACAGTGGAGAAGTGGTGGTGTAGCTGCTAACACTGTTCCTCAGCTGTTCTACAGAGATGGCACACCTTATTCCCCACCTGTCACACCTGTTAGTCAGACTGTCAGTTGGCCTGGTGTGGGTCAATTTAGGGCACCGGATGGCAGGCTAAAGTTCCCACCTACACCTATGGTATATGGTAACCCGACTACTTCTCATATGTATGGGATTCCAGTCCCAACATCCCATCAGCAGCAGGCTTCATATCAGTTTGGCGTTATTCCTAACCCACAACAACAGTACCAGGCTGCAGGAATCACACCTAATCAACAAAGCCTGTTCCAGGCTCCTGGTGTTCAGTCTGTGCAACCTCAAATTCCACATAACCCAACAGCATGGTATCCTAACCAGCAACTACAACACCAAGCTCAAGGCGCCCCAATGGTGATATTTTCACCAAACAATGCCAGTGGCAGTAAGTTTGTGACCTATGACATTGAACAGCACATGCCGCATGATAAAGTAAAAAAACCCGCCTTGAATGATGTTATTTCTGCTAGCATGGGTCTCTTGAATAGCATGTTGGCTAGAAACTTCCCATGTAAAAACTATGGTAAACATGTTAAATTCCTAACTGACAAGAAAGCATTCTACAATGAGGATGCTCTCATTCAGTATGATCTTGCGATGCGTGAAAGGGGAGAATCGTTTGGTGAACACACATTCTGCTATTTCGATCACGACATCTTCTCAAACAGTGTTGGTCTTGAGAATCTTAGTGCCGAGCACTTATGTAATGTTCTTGGTATCCAGCCTCCATCATCTCAAAGTGGTGCTGGTACTGTTGCGGGATCGAGTAGTAAGAGGAAAAAGAACAAAAAGAAAAAGTCAGATGAAATTCACTGTTGCTATGCATTTAACGGTGATAATGGTTGTAACGCCAAAGATTGCCCTCACCCACATGTATGTCGCTCTTGTGGGGGTAATCACACAAAACTAAAGTGCACTGTGAAAAAATCAAATGATTGATATCAGGCCTTAGTGGATTCTGATTCAGGGGTCAGTGTCTCCGAGGAGTTTGGCATAGATGGTGGAATTATAAAATCTTCCGATTCTGACAATACCAGTGATTCTGATAATACCAGTGAACTTGAATATAGTTTATTATGGGATGTCAACAAATTCGTAATTCCTTGTGGTTCAAATCATGTCAATTCTTCAGATTCATTACCAAAGACGGAAGACATTATATTAACTCCTACTATCTACACTTCCAGAATTGTCGATGGTGTTGAATGGTTTAGACCTTGTCCTTTGGATTGTGATTCCGTTCATGTCTTAGATGGCATGTGCCTCCAACTCAACCCACACGCCTTCTTTGATGAATGCATGGGGTTTGAGGAAGTTGATGGTAACTATGCTTATATCCTAGACGGTGTTCGTAACGGATTCAAAATCGTTGATGTGGATTATGATGGTTCTTATTTTCAAAAAAATTACCATTCCATAATCAAAGAAGGTGTAAAATGCCAAATGGACGATCTGGTAAGGATTGATGGTAAAGTCAAAAGGGTTCTTAGTAGACCCCAGTGTGTACATTCACTGGGGGCTATTTTAAAACCAGACGGCAGCTTAAGACCCATAACAGATTGCAGCCGTGGTGATCCCGATGATAATCTTAAAAGTATTAATGACTTTATGTACACAACTTGCCAACCGTTTCATTATACTCAAGTAGATAGTGTTACTGATGTCATACATGAGGGCTCGTTTTTATGTGTATTGGACATCCAATCTGCTTATCGCAGTGTGGCTGTTCATCCGGACGATCGTTCCAAGCAAGGTTTTGTGTGGAGTCTGGACGGTGCACCAGAATATTTCGAAGATCAAGCCTTATCGTTTGGTCTTAGATGTGCACCATTTATCTTTACTCAACTAACCGAGTTTGTCATCCGGTGTATGAATCGTAGAGGTATTTTCAATGTTTTCGGTTACCTGGATGACTTTGTCATTGTGGCTGACAACTACAAGGAGTGTGCGAGGCGTCAGGCGATATTGGTAGATCTGCTCCGACGTCTCGGTTTCCATATTGCATGGAAAAAAATCTTAACCCCTGCTACCAAAGTCCAGTATTTGGGTCTGGTAATTGACACAGTGAAAATGGAAATCAGCTTACCCCCACAAAAGTTAGACAACTTATTGGTACTGATCGACAAGTTCTTGGGTAAAACTGTTGCTACCAAAAAAGAATTACAAGAACTGTGTGGTCATTTGGCACACGCTAGTAGAGTTATTCGGGGAGGCAGAACATTTTCACGTAGAGTCATTAACCTACTCAAATACATGGCCGACAGTGTCACGGTGGTCAAACTACCTGATTGGTTTATGGATGACATCCGCTGGTGGAAAAGGTTCAGTTATGTATTCAATGGTTCTGCAAAAATCCTATGTACCTTTGATTATCATCCTATCGTAGACACTGACTCATCACTAACTGGTTTTGGCTCATGTTATAATGGTGATTGGTTAGTAGGTGCATGGAAATTACCTGCCTACAATCAGTTGTATAATCGCTTTCCATTATATCATACTGTTAAACCCCCTTGTGAATATGATGAGACAGCTGACATTAACCTACTGGAAGTCTGGCCAGTGGTTGCCGCAGCGCAACGTTGGGGAAATGATTGGTCGGATACAAAAGTTGTAGTCAGAACCGACAATACCCAAGTCCAACGCATGATAAATACTGGCAGATCGCGGAGTGTTCGCTGTATGTGGTGGATAAGAGAATTATTTTGGTTATCAGTTGTACATAATTTTCATATTGTTGCTACTCGCGTTAAATCTAAAGACAATATTGTTCCTGACTTTTTGTCGCGCTGTACGGATAAAAGGTGTGCAAAAGGATTGCCTTCATTTCTGATAAATGACTTCTGCTGCAGGGGATGTCTTGACTCACAAACTACGGAACTACCAGTCACAGTGGATGGCTGGAGCCACGGAGCGTACTAGGAAGAGCCAATGGAACTCTTATTTGGAATTTTGCATATTATATGGTGTGCTTGTTCCATTCCCCGCTAGTATAGAAGTTGTGTTGTTATATGTTACACACTTGGCTGAGAGACTGCGCTACAGCTCTATTAAACAGTACCTAGGAGGACTTTGGGTGTTGCACAAGGTCCTAGGTTATTCACATGTCAACCCTAATACATTTGAACTCTACATCACTATGAGAGGTATCCGAAGGACCCTAGGTGATCATGTGGACCAGGCGCGACCAGCGTCAGTGCAGGACTTAAAGCGTATTTATAAACTATTGGATATGTCATGTTCTGAAGATGTGGCATTTTGGATCACTGTTATCATGTGCTTCAGAGGCTTATTACGTAAGTCCAATGTGGTTGAACAAGGACTGGCAGTCTGCTTGTCAGATTTGACCTGGGAAGTCTGGGGGGTCTCCGTCAGACTTCGCCGTACAAAGACTATTTCATTTAAGGAGCGGGTCTTGTTCATACCCTTCACATTCATCTATGACTCTATCTTCTGCCTTCATCATTACCTGACCTTGCTGTTATCTATGGTGAACTACCCATCCAGTGACTCACAAGTAGTGTCGTACATGAAAAATGGCCAATGGTGTCGTGGCAGTTACTCATGGTACTTAGGCAAATTGCACAAGTTGTGTGCCAAGTCAGGCATCGATAAGTTGTCTTCACACTCGTTACGAAGAGGAGGTGCATCAGCCTTGGCAGATGCAGGGTTCAGTCTATTGGACATCAAGAACATTGGTGACTGGAAATCATTGAGTGTGTTGCATTATTTGACAAAATCCAAACAAGCTCGTGTCGATCTTGATCGGCGTATGGTCAGCGCCTTATTCGTGTAAAATCTGGTTATGTATTTTTGTTTTTTTGTTGTTTTTTTTTGTGTTTTTTTTTTTTGTTGTTTTTGTTCTCCATTCTGTTTGGCGTGTTGGCCTGGTTATGTATGTTTATTGGCCAGGTCCAATAAAATATTCGCCCAAACTAGATTGGAGTTGTCGTACGTCTATTTATAAGCTACTTATATGCGCGCATATAAGTGGTGATAAATGGGCAGTAGCAGTTCCCAAATGTATTACTAGATGTCACCACTTCCATTCACCTGTTATGTAACAGGTTCCTTCACTGGTGGCCTTGTAGTCGGCCATATTGCCTAGCCCCAGGAAGGACCACCGGTCTCACATTGGAGATTTTTTTTCTTTCTTCTTGTGTTACTTAGGCCTGGTTATGTATGTTTATTGGCCAGGTCCAATAAAATATTCGCCCAAACTAGATTGGAGTTGTCGTACGTCTATTTATTAGGGGAATTAAAGAGAAGACTCCATACATATATGAATTTCCTAGAAATAAGAAATTACCTACCGTAATCTCCCGCGTATAAGGCGCGTCTTATACGGGGGGTTTTAGTTCTCATTTGATCCAGAAGGGGGACACCAAGACCTTTCTTTTGATATCTTACATGCCCCCTTGGTCAAAATAGGACAAAATGGGGCCCAGGAGGGCCCAAGGTGGCCCAAGCTACCCATAGATTTTTGAATTTTGAAAATTCATTCAGTAGAACCAAAGTTATGAATTTTTCATTTTTTTGAGAATTTTCCAAAACTCTAGGTGCGCCTTATACGCGGGCTGCGCCTTATACGCGGGAGATTACGGTACTTTAAGGTGTAAAGTGCCATTCTGGGGCTATTTCTGACCCTTTGGAGGCCTCTGGAAGGCCCAAAAATATTTTTCCCCGTAAAAATGGGTGTGCCCCTTGAGATCTAATTGAGATCTATAATTTAATCCACAAATAACACACATACAATAGCCCTGGAAAGAATCCCAGGCTGGAACAATGACAATTTTGTCTGTGCTGCCATTTGGTGAAAAGAGCACCACCGAGTTTGGCCAATTCTATAATGCCCATCAGGAAGGCATTTCTCAAGATGGTAGGACTGGACACAACCACTACAATTTGAAAATTAGAGTGGGTTATTGAGTTATAGGGAATTAAGTAGAGCGACAATTAGATCGCTATTGTTTGGGGAGTTACAATAGTAATTCTGGAAATAATATAAAGACACGGGGTTCCTCCATACTAAGTGTCTGCAGGTATATTCCCGTAGTATACATAAATGTGGGTTATAAAGTATGATACAAAGAAAGAAAACTTTTGAATGTGATATGTCACCGGGAACAGTTAAAGAATGTCACTATAAGTCCTTAGTCACATGAAGCCTAGAGTGGGCGCGACGTGTTATGGCCCTATAGGATGCCAGGAGTGGCTGTGAAGGCTGAGTCATTGTTTCGGACTTTGCCCATGTAGGTCCTGGGGGTCCCGGTGGCAGCAGTGGAGATTATGTCCTTATGAGTGGATGGGTGTGTCCTCTATAGATTATCTGTTAGAGTACCACCAGGTTTAAAGTCCAAAGGGTGTCGGATGGCAAAAGATCAAAACCACCGGCAGTCTGGGAGTATATAAAGCTGAAGCTGAAGGGGCTGGGTGCAGGCTGTGCTCAGGATTAAGGGATTCACGGTCTGTCCTGGAATTATAGGGGAAGAGATTTATATTCGGCAGTCCACAAGTAGGAATTGATTGAAATTCTGAATAGTATTTACTGGAGCTTTGGTCAATGTTTAGAGTGCTTTCTGAAGTCTTAACTTCATTCAATTGGAGATCTAGACACACTCTAAGGGATCTGCTTATTACATAGAGGAACCACACATCAGAAGGACTTGGTTAGCTTTCATTTGGTCTCACTACCCATTATTATATTCTCAATGCTCACTTGAACATCTCACTATGGAGTTATTGGTTTAACTTGGAGTTATGCCATGATGGAATTTGAAGACACCAACAGTTGTGATTGTGTATTGTGATAGCCATTTGTGATTATTGATTCAACTTTGAGTTATGCCATGATGGAATTCATATTGCTTTAACTTCGAGATATGCCATGATGGAATTCAAAGGCACCCACAGTTTGTGATTGTGTATTATGATAGACATTTATGATTATGCTTTGAAATTCGACGACATTTGTGAATTTGTGCTTTGAAAATACCCTTGCATTGGAATTTTAATGAGGATGAAAATTTGTATTGGTTTATAATTGTGTGGAATTAAGTACATTCAACAAGG
Organism: Acholoe squamosa; assembly: GCA_949317995.1. Classification (NCBI taxonomy): domain Eukaryota; kingdom Metazoa; phylum Annelida; class Polychaeta; order Phyllodocida; family Polynoidae; genus Acholoe; species Acholoe squamosa. Next base: position 70,701,761 of record OX439037.1, on the reverse strand, counting down.
ATGGAAATTACTCAGGCCCGAGATTGGGTATATGATGTTATTGATGAAATGTGGTGGCATTATTATTTGCAATTTATGGATATTGACACCATTGATTTTGAAAATTGATTGGATCTAACTTATTGAAAATCTTCCTGTTTAAGGCGTGTGTGTTTAGGAATTCTAAATTGAAATATGAAATCGACACTGAAGTCTGAATTGTATTTGACCTTGGATTGGCATATATATCTATTCAATAAAAACCCTTGGAGATGAAGTACCCAATTGTGTTTTCTTTACAAATGGGCTATGGGATTTAAACACAGCTCTACTACTTGATGCTAGCTTGAGAATATTCCCCAAATATACAGTTTAAACTGTGAGTGGAGATGGGATTGAGGTGAAATATAACTGGTGGAAACCCGAGTTTGATTGTTTTATAGCTTCCCTTTATAGAACCCCCTGACGAAACAACACAAACCCCCAACATTACTACATTTTTTTTGAGGTTTGAAAATTAATTTTATTGTCCGACACAATTTAACAAAAGTGGATAATGACAATAAAGGTGATTCCTCATCCAATTCATCTGTTACAAATCCAGTTATTTACACATTATGACTTATATGAATGTACATGATGAAATGAGGTCAAACAAGTAGAGAATATATGTATTATGTACACAAAAAACAAGACTACCATAGGACTTAATGGTCACACAACAGTGACACAGCGGATAACAGGGTAAAGCGGGCTCAAACACATGCTTCATTACATAGTACATTTAGTATTGAATACGAGAGTAAGACAATACAAGATTTGAAGTATGTAGTTATTAAGTGACTCCGGCAAAATAAGCAGTAAAGATTGTCAATGGGTGTAGTCGTTAAAACAGCTCCCACAAACAATGACATTGCAGCACACGATAACCATACGACGACCATTAATAGATTTCCAAGATTAGACAACATACTCAGTGTCCAGTAAGAGTAGTCATTACAACAGCTCCTACTTTACATGAGGGGGTAGTCATTACAACAGCTCCCTCATTAAAACATATCAATCATCCATGTTAACAGGATTCTTACTGACTTTAGTCAGGTCAGTTATGCCAGATAATCTCTTTTTAAATATAATCTTATCTTTACTGTGCTGGTACCAGCTCCCTAAATTATTCCATAAGGTTATACCACGATGCATAGGTGATTTATTGTAACCATGATTTTGAGCAGTGTATTCTTTAAACTTTACATTGTTATCCGATCTTAGACCCGGCCGCCTTGGTTCATTCTCAAGATATTCAGGATTCTTTGCAAGTTTAAACATGTAACACAGTAGCATTACCTCCCTTCTCCTCTTTAAAGTTGGTATATCGCCTAATTTATACATCTCAGCCTCAGACAAGTTCCTACCCCTAAATACAATCTTCAGACCTCTCAGCTGAAGCCGATCCAATTTTTTAAGACAGTCCTCATTTGCACCATCAAATACAAAACTAGCATAATCAAATAATGACATAATAGTAGTTTTATAGACAGTAAGAGCCACATTTTCAGTCAAATTGTGCCTCAGTTTACTAAATCTGAACAGTCTATGGCTTACTTTAGAATTAAGATCCTTCAATGCACTATTAAAGCTCAAGGTCTTATCTATTTTTAGGCCTAGGTAACAATAGTTCTCAATCACCTCTAATTCAGTGTTACCAATTTTAAGTGAAGGTACTTTCATCCTCTTTAACTTATGACTACTACCATACCAGACCACTTTGGACTTATCAATATTTATTGTCAATCCTTTTGATATAAACCAGGACAGTATACTATCTAAAGCACTCTGCATTTTTCCTTGGGCCCTATCAGCACTGCAACCAGAAGTTAGTAAAACTAGATCATCAGCATACATATAAAAATCACAATTTTGTAGCACAGTACCAATATCATTTACAAAAAGAATAAACAACAGAGGCCCTAACACGGACCCTTGTGGGACTCCAAAACGAACTGGCATTACTTGCGATGTATAATTTCCCATTTTTGTAAATTGACTTCTTCCCGTCAAATAGCTCATTAACCAATTGAGGTTACAATCATCCAGTCTCAATTCCCCAGAGTTTCAATAAGATATAAATGATGCACAGAGTCAAATGCCTTTTTAAGGTCGATATAACTGGCACAAGATAAGTGTCCTCTATCTCTATTTTCATATAATTTGTTAAAAAAGGCAAATATGGCGTCTCCTGTTCCTAAACCTTGTCTGTAACCATATTGACGCACTGACATTGTACCAGCTCTATTAGTAACATCTGTTATATGATCATGCATAATTTTTTCAGCAATCTTTCCTGGCACCGGGAGAAGAGAGATAGGCCTCCAGTTTTTTATTAGTTTGTTGTTTCCATCCTTTGGAATAGGACTTACCCTAGCAATTTTCCAGATATCAGGAAAGATCCCTGAATCAAAGCTTAACTGATACAGCCAAGTCATTGGTGTTAGAAGAAATTTTAAGGCCACCTTTAAAATATCACATCTGATGCCCATTATACCAGATGTTTTATGAACATTAATCTCGTCAATGTAGATTGAAACAAGCTCCTTTTCAACTCTAAGCTTAGGTACAAATACATCCTCTGGTTCCTTGAAAACAACGCGTTCAGGATAACCTTTTACAGTCATATCATTAGATAGCTGCTTACCAATACTGGAAAAATATGTATTCATGTAATCCACAGACTCTTGCTGTGATATGATTAAATCATTATCATCAATCAATTCAGGTGGTTCAACATCAACTTCAGGTTTCAATATACCATTCACAATTCTCCAAAATTTCTTTGGATTATTTTTACAATCCTCCAAGGCTAGCTTGGACTGATCTGCTTTCGAGTACTTTATAGCCCTATTGATTGTACAACGTAGAGACCTAGCTACAATTAGATAGTGTTAATCTCTATTCTTTAGAAACAAACCAACATTATTTTCTCTTTCATGAATAAGGCTCATTATTTCAGGGGTCATCCACCTATGCCGCCTGTCAACATATTCTACTCTCACCCATGGACAGTAGGTATCTAGGAAGTCTTCAATATGTGCTTGAATCATCCTCCAGCCTTCTTCAGGATCAGAGCAATAATAAAACGAGTCCCAATCAAGTTCACATAACCAGTCTTTAAAAAGATTCTCATTGAAATCTTTGTACCTACGTATATACATTATTTTCTTTGTATATTTAACTTTCATTTTACATTTGACACTAAATACAGGCAGGTGATCACTAACCATAAAATTTAGAACCCCTGAGGTAACATCATCATTATAATATGTTAGAATATTGTCTAAACACGATATAGTTTTCTTATAGGGTCTCGTACATTGATGTATCAATTTATGATAGCCCTCAAAGCGACACAAATCCAACAGCCTAACAGCACTTGGCAGCTTATCTCTCAAAGTATTGATGTTTATATCTCCCATAAGCCATTGTTCTTTTTTGTTGTTCTCAGCATGCTTCATTAATTTTAACATGTGTACAAAAAACGTTCCATTTTACCAGATGGTGGGCGATATACAATAATCACTTGAAGCTTATTTCCATCTCTAAAATCTAAGCCCAAAACAAGGCATTCAATGTCTTTGTTTGAGCAACTCAGACTCTTATCTATCATTACATCTACAATAATATCATCTCTAACATAGGCAGCAATACCACCCCCTTTCTTGCGTCTGCGGTCTAATCTATAAAGTTGCATACCATCCCAATGTATCATATCATCATTATAGTCATCATGCAGCCATGTTTCGCTCATTGTAACAATGTCAGTACCATTCAATTGATCAAAAATTTCAGATCTTTTATTATACATACTTCTCGTGTTTAAATGCACCATCTTCAAACCCTTCATCTCCAAAAAATCATTCACTCTAGTGGTAGTCGACATACAAAATATACAATGAAAAAGATAATAAGAAATATATACAAATAAATAGAGGGATCCCAGAGTTACCAAACTGGGATCCCAGAATACCCCCCACGGACTACCCAAATAAATGTGCCGTGTGGGATATTGAATAAAAAGAGAGAGAACTTCAGCGGCAGGAAAAAGCAAGCAAACATTTCCGCTCCATCTTTAGAAAAAAATTAGTCATTGTATTTACATTCAAGAAAAATTATTTTTAGAAATATCCAAGCATATTTATCCTAACGATAACTACCCTTATTATAGGGGCAAAGAACAATTAATTTAGTCCATACCATTTAACTTACCCACAAATAAAAAGGATGAAAAAGAAAACATAAACCAACAAAAACAACATCAAATAAGTAAAACGTTAATTAGTACAAAATCAACAAGGCATGTTATTTAACAATAAATTAATGATTAATAATACTGTTCTTACTCACCTCCAAGTGAAGGTCCCAAAAATTGTCACATATTAACCAATTGACTGTACAACGGTGCCCTTAAGTTCACCTCTTTTGAATATCTTCCAAAGCACCCAAGAAAATCACCAACACCCAAGTCACCATCTTACCTGTTTAGAAAAGAAGGTTATATTTGATCCGTTTAACCACTTAAGATTTATTACTTCACACAACGCTTTCATTAGTACAATTCTTATTAAGCCTGTGGTATGACTTCTATAAGTCGAATGAAAGTATAAGAAAATAGGCATTCTAAACATACAATTATTTTATACATTCCATATTATTTCTCAAATAATACTTACATATACATACATCCTTACTCAATTATACTAATATAATATTATAATAATATGTTAATCGACTATCATTTCAGAGGATTTACTTATGAGTTTTAGAAACAACATCAAAAAGAGTCCCAAAGGTCTTGAAGGTTCAGTCAACAACAAACTGATCCCTCAGACTCAGTAACCCAGTTTCCAGTCAGGGTCTATCGTCACTAACCATATCATCCCAGACAAATTTTCATGATTTGGTTTGTTACCTCATCCCAGAGAATGTCGTCTTCATCATTCTCATCATCATTCTCACTTTCTTGTGGTACAAGATTCTCAGGGTGAAAATCAGGTGGAGGTAACACCTTCTTAATTGTCGTAGCCATTCTCAATGCAATTTGTTTATTGGTTACTTCATTTGCATGTAGGCCATCTCTCATTTTCTTTTCCCCATACTGACAGGACAGTTTGGGACCTTTACCCACTTTACGTCCCTTTTTGCCCCTGCTCCAACGATTTTTATGGAACAGGGTATGTACCTTGCATGTGGGTACATCGTTTAACTGGTTTATATACTGTACATCCCCTTTTAACATTTTTATACTCCTGTTCAGAGCCTCCTGCATTGGGTCAGGTGTTGTCTTTTTATTAAACAACTGGAGGCTCATACCAAAGAGAGTACACAGTATGTATTTAGTACCTGGGAATCTCAGTTTCAATTTGTGTATCATAGTGCTAAGCCTTACCGCAACAGTGGCATGGCATGTTGGTGCATCAGAGTAAGGAAAGAACACATCCCTTCTACCATCTACATGTCTTAGCGATGTAACATCACATGCCCCGGCTAGGAAGATAACAAGGTCAAAATGACCAGTGTGCAACTTCTCCAATACCTTTTGATGTATTGCTGATATATTTCTACTTGCCCGGGCACATTCAGTCACCCTATAGTTTACCACATCATTCAGAGCATCCTGAACTAACTTAGCCATTCCACAGGCTCGGGAATCACCTGCTACCATTACTGAGAGGACCGCCATTGTCAATATCAGACACGAGTGTCAATATCACCGGTACTATAATGTCGTAAGTCCACTTTCCAAAGTACCTTAATTTATCTTCATTTTTTACCAGCAGCAGCATAATAGTCCCTGACTTTCATCAGCAAGCGCCCATGCAGGTTTCCGCCTGGGTACTGACGTCCAGCCTTGTATCGATCACCATTTTTCTTTGGGTCCCAAGGCCACCCTGAGGCCCACTTCCGTGACCCAGTAGCCTCAATCAAGGTTTTGGGAGCTGAATTTAACAATAAGTCACGCTCATGATTATTCTGACCAAATTTGGCCTTCAACAAATTTTCCATCAAGGTTGATTCGAATTGGATGAAGGGATGTCCTTCCGGAATTTTATGCACATCACCATCAATTTTGATTTGTCTTGGGTCATGTTTCAAGAGTATAGTTTGAGCCTCCTTCACCAGGTCGAGCTCCAGTAGTCTTATATGAAAGTACCCTTGCTCAACACTGCTGTACTCATACTTCTTGTCTTTATAAACAAATTCGATCTTGCATTTGTACCAATTAGACATGAAACAATTGGTTCCCTGATAGATTATACCAAGCTCTGTCTCCTGCATTCGAATGTCGTCATTTTTCACATTGTTTTGAGGTAGTTTTGACTGAGGTCCGTACGATAGATCAGATCTCAGTTCATCAGGTACTTCATCTAGTTTAGTGTAATGATACCGCGTTCCCTGCACTACAATCCCATCCTTTTCTATTTTGGCTCCTAGACCCTTCTTTTTTGCAGCAAATACAATTGCCCTACCCAACTGTTTTGAATCTCTGATTTCTTTACTTTCGTCCTTGGCGAAACCCAGTTTGGTGTTCATTTCATCTGCTATAGGTTTCAGTTTCCACCTTCTTGATAGGATTGTGGCCCTGATTGATGCATTGCTACAACACACTAATAGTGGTGCCTTCTCAAGAGGAGGCCTATCACCTTCCTTTACAGGAGTTTCTTTCCTCATTCTAACAACTTCAATGAAGTCACCCTCACTACATCTTATTTCAAGTTTTTTGAAGAGATTCATGACTACAGGGAGAAGGTTCTGCCCATGGTAAGTTTCCATACCATATATGACAATATTACGATCAGGGGTACTTGTACAATGTCTGACAGTTCTCATTGACGATACTACATGGGCATATTCAGCCCTTTCATGTTTGCTAGAATTTAACACATTCTCACCCACCCGGCTAGTCAATGTTTTCAAGTCATTTTCATTTTTCACAATGGTACCAGTGAGTGTTGTATATACTTCCTTTATAGCACCATCCAAGGTTTGGAATTCCTTGTTTATTCTGTTATGCATGGTACTTGTAGCAGTCTGAATACTTGCAGTCAGTCTGGAAGCTTCCATATTAAATTTAGAATCAAGACTTTCTACAGTGTTTTCAATTGATACAATTAAGCCTCTCAAAGTACTCTCAAGTTCTTTAAGTTCCTTACAGGAAGCTTTCTCATCAATTTCATTCTCTAACCTACTTATCTCTTTCTTCCTTTCTGCTTTCTCATTCTCAATGAAACCCAACTGTACACTCAGTTTGCCTTCAACAGCTGCTTGAGCATCTTCTACATTCTCCAATCTCCCATTAAAATCTTCCTTCTGTTCATCCAACAATTTTGCAAATTCTTCTACAATTGCCTTTTTAAATGTCTCCATTTGTGCCGAATTTGTTTGTGCTATGTCATTCTTTAAACATACAATTTGTTCCTGTGCAAATTGTAAAACTAGACAAGATGTGTTCTTTAGTGCCGGATTCTCAGCACTCCCATCAAGCTTCAAGCCCCCCTGTACAGAGGAGGAATCTCCATCCTCTCCCAATGACGTCATCGGGTCGATCTGCAGTAGTGGATTCCCAACAGTACGGGGAAGCCCTTCTTCAATTAGGGTTAGAGTATTATCTCCAATTTCGACTATGCTAGTTTCCAAGTCTAAGACTAGTTTTTTATTCTCAGGGGAGCTAGTTTGGGAACTAGGGGATGTTGATTCCTGACTATCACTACGATTTCTTTTCAAACCTGGCGTAGCTATCCTCGAGTTTTCCGATTCAGACATAGCAACGTGTCCTCCTCAAATTTGTCAAGTTTACAAAAACCACACTACCATAAAACAATGTCTTGGTCTGAGACTAAACAGTCTCAGATTGAACAAAAAGATACTATACAGGCTCCTCTATATGCGTCCGTACTGCTATAATAGCGATGTTTTTGTCTGAGACTGAATAAGTTCAGGTTGAACAATTAGTCGGCTCTGAATCCTTTGGGATGTTTGAGACTCCGCAAATTTGTCAAGTTTACAAAAACCACACTACCATAAAACAATGTCTTGGTCTGAGACTAAACAGTCTCAGATTGAACAATTAGATACTATACATGCCCCTCCATATGCGTCCGTACTACCATAATAGCGATGTTTTTGTCTGAGACTGAACAAGCTCAGGTTGAACAATTAGTGGGCTCTGAATCCTTTGGGATGTTTGAGACTCAACAAACTCAGATTAGACAAATTACAGCCTTTTCCTGCTGTAGATACGATACGTTCGTCTCTGTGCGCCCAAAATCTTATAAGTAGCTTCATTCTACCATAATAACGATCTCTTTGTCTGAGACTGAACAAGCTCAGGTTGAACAATTAGTGGGTTCTGATCGTTTTGGTATGTCGTAAAAGTGCCGCAAACCGTTATTATACATATGTATGTCGTAAAATTTGAAATATTTTTATTTCTTCGCCAAATTCACCAAATCGACTGAATCCAATACGTAGAAAACAAATATCAATATTATAAATTCGCCATCAGCATAGAAAATGTGTTTTGAAGACTCAACAGGTCATGCATCGACGAGCGAGTACACGAGCGAGAGAGCGATAATGGAGGTAGTTACTGCATTCACGGTAAAAAAGTTTGAAATTAACCTGGGAAATCTAGCAAAATAATAGTTATAATCGTAGAAAAGTATACACACAAGGGTTCAAGATACCCTTAGGGTTGTACTCCTATAAAAAGGTAGCCAAAGTTATATCATAACTCTTCCTATTTGTCAATTTACCTGGAGCCTATTCTCACGCAACTCTTCACTCGGCCATAGCTCTCTCTCTCGAACCCCCTCTCATCGCCTCCGCCTGTGATAGCCCATTATCATAGGCAATGCATTACGGCTGCCCTATACTATCAGCACTTAACATGACTGTATTTGATGACTCCTCAAAATAGGTTGCATTTCAAAAGCTGTTTCTAGGCTTGGAATGTGAATGGAACAAAAGCGTTTCATTTTAGCTTCTTTTCCTTTGAATGATATTATGGGATGGAATTTGAATGCTAATTCGAGCTCTAATGGTTGGATATTGAATTTGCAGTAAATATCTGGAGCCCTTTCATGGTCTTCTTTAGTTGATATTCCAATTATTAAGCTCTACAGAGCTCTTCAAATTTGAATTGGGCGAAAACAGGTTAAAAATAACAGTTTTTTAGTAACTATGCAACTTTGAAGAGCTCTATAGAACTTAATAATTGGAATATCAACTAAAGAAAAAGAAAGGCCCCAGATATAAACCCCAAAATTAGTATTCAGCCATTAGACCTTGAATTGGCATTCAAATTCCATCCCATAATGCCGTTCAAAGGAAAAGAAGCTAAAATGGAATGTTTTTGTTCCATTCACATTCCAAGCCTAGCAACTTTTACAATGGAATCTATTTTGAAGAGTCATCAAGTACGGTCATGTTGATATGCAATACATGTACCTGCAACCCATATGTATAGATCTATGCATGGAAATGTGTTCAGCACAAATACTGTGTACACCTCCCTTAATACAGTAATCATATAGATAAAAGTGTTCGGTAGGGCAGTTGTTCCCCACAATCTTTAGTGACCATACGATACAGGGCTGTAATGGTATTAGAGTAAGGGATGCCTCTAAAACTTGACGTGGTCTAGTCGTATCATCTTGAGAAATGCCTTCCTGTTGGGTCTTGCTATTCATAGCATGGAGCACTGCAGCCCCATGCCGTCTCTAACAGTGGAGTGCAATCCAGACCATAAGAGAGGTAAGACAGGTCGCTATCATGCCATAAGTGTGCATGTGTTGCCTTACCCATAAGGCTGTGTACCAAGACTTCATAGTGGTGTGTATTGAGCCAGTAGTTGAATATATGTAGCAGCTCCTATTTTGAGGTCTGTACTGTAGCTCAATATGTAGTCACTGGTATGGAGTTTTTTCTTATACCTCCCACTACGATTTGAGGCTGTCTTGTCATAGAAACTAGTGAAATAAGGTCCATGTAAGCCTGGTGTACAGTGATATTGAAACTGGTTAAAAAGACTATGATTCATACAATGAAAAGTGCCGGTATTGTATAAAAGCTGAGGATGAAATTTATAAGTATCTTATTGCTTGTACATACACAATTAATGTATCTCTCTACATATAACCACCAGGATGAACTAATAGATGACACCTGTGTGTACCGTGGAACTGATAATTGCCTGACTTATCGAGAACATTTCTTGTAAATGACATTGCACATGTTCACACAACCAATTGCTTGCCCCCATAGGCTTGAGGTATATCCACAGATAGTGCCAAAGTGGAAAGGACCGATTTTGAAAGTAACCTGAGATAATGTCCAGATGAAACCAAGAAAAAAAATTAGTATTTCGCTCGATATTAGCATCCATGATAGATCAATTTAACATTATTCAAGAAGAGTGAAAATAGAGTGTCCATCAAACGAACACGTCTTTGATTGATGGTAATTTGCAATTGTGTTATTCATTTTCATTGCCACCCTCATGTCATGATTCTGAGTCATGAGTCTGAGTCATGATCATTAATTTTCTTAATACATTGCATCTTTTTTTTTGCATAATTCCACTAAGCCCCCAATCAGCTTCCAAACTTTACATCACACTTCACTTTCAGGATATAGAATTTTCCGATCAGTGTAGAGATTCTATATTTGCCACATTGTAGTTTACATAAAACAATCTGTGATTCTTTAAGGAGCTTGAATTTGAGTTTGTTTCAGTAATCTGCAGTTTGAATTGAGGATAGATATCATTGTTTAATCTTTTAATATATTGGTGTCTTGAGATGCAGCGGAGCTATAAGAACTTCTTTGTTGAAAAAATAATACAAGCATTCCTCATTTTGGATACCTCCTTCTAAACTGGCCTGATAATTCTCATTATCAATCCCCGCTCTACCCTGAATTAAGTTTACATCTTATGAAAGCCGATGGTTTACTTTATAACCTTGGATAAAACAAAAAAGGATACCAGTCTAATGTAATATATACTAATATATGCGTCAAAGTACATCAATATGAGCCATGTCGGTACAAAAACAGTCTGATTCCATTTCCAAGTCTGATAGCATGTTTCCATGAAAATAGAGATTTGTCATGGGATGGAACTTAACCCTTAATGATTAAGCCTTTAAAGTCGGCATAATACATTAATCCATCATCCCCACATGTCATCATAATGCATATAGCTGCAGCCCTGGCAAGTAACCCATCAGTGTATAAGTCAAGCATGCTGGTCCCACAGGGGTTGATACACTATTAGAGGGTTAGTATAATGCACTGCTGCTTTATATGTTGATGCATCATGAGATCTGTAATAGTGTCCTTTGGGAGGCAAGTACAGTCGTCGGTTTATACATGACCTAATTGGTACAATGTAAGTTAAGTAAGTTCATCATTCATGTCGAGTCAAGCATCTGGAAGGGCATTCATAAGGTAAATGACAATCAGTTATAATTTTTGTTGGGAAACGATCAGGTCGGTGCCAATAAACTAATGATCATATTGGTGCTATTCAAAACATTCTGGATTGCATTTGCCATGGAAAATGGTAAACGATTAGCTTGAAGGTTCCAGTGGGAGTATTAGACCCATCTCCAAAAAAGTTTGGTTTCCGGTCACCCGCCCTACCTCAGCCAAAGAGGGCAGACCTCAGAATTTTTGAGGGAAATGTTCATAAATTTTTAATTTTCTTTCATAATTTTTCACATTTTTATATTTTCTTTGCTTCCAAATGAAGAATCGAAGATTTTAACTCAAGCTTTCTATAAATTGACTGGATTGATAAAGTAAATGCATTAAATGAGGGTTATTTGTATTTAAGATTTAACATTTTGGCCAAGATATATGCCTCAGTAAAAAAATTTTTTAAAAAAATCCGACCTAACTACCTCAACTTTTTGGAACATGTTACCAGAAACTTATATAAAAAATTTTTAAGGCCCTACTTCGGTTGTTTTAATGAAAGGAATTTCTTTTAGACTTATAATTAACGCCCTGTACTGTCAGAAAACTGCATATGGAGAAATGCTAAAATAAAACGAATGAAAACATCGAATTCGCACAATTTTATTTTTTTTTCTTTACAACAATAACTGTTTTACATTATGTATACATCGATATCGGATTAATCATCACCAAATCTGAAGGAATCTCTCTCCTGTCGCCATAATTAAAACATTGTTGTACAAAATGGATTCACTGTAAAGAACACAACAATAAAATGTCCCTTTTATTTGAAATTTGTTAGTTGGAATGGAATCCTCTAGATATATCACATAAAATCCATAAGAGACACATTGATGATAAACAACAGCACATGTATCAATGAAGCATATTTTATGGGAAAACAAAAAGTGTACAAATAGGGTTGACTTTTGCAATTTACAAGGTCATTGCATATACGCCAATAATAGGAAGTGTGCCACTTTGGCTTCACCAGTCACATTGTGGTCAATGTATCAGCTTCTCTACCATCTAATTTCCCTGGCGTTCAATCATGTTTGAGAGCGGTATTGGGCATGATGCATTAATGCATCATGCCCACTGCTTATGCAGTAATGCATCATGCCCAATTGGTCATCATGATGCACCAATGAAGTGCTGAAGACAATGAAGACTGCTCACCAGCACTTCACTGGAGCATCATGCCAACCCTCCAGGGTTGATGCATGTACTCCCAAAGGATCGACATCATGCTCCACTGCTCCCTAAAGGTTTGAGAGGGGACATTTGTATGGCCATAGTTGTGCAACGCTGCAGGGGGGGGGTTAAAGTAGGAAGGTTTAACACTCTGATCATTATTCACATGGAACAGTTTGTGATGCACATGTATTGTATTTGTAGATCAATCAGTTAAAGTGGCTATTAAAACCATTACAGTCCTCCTCCTAGAATAAAAAAAAATTAGACGTATCAAAAAGATATAGAAAGAAAGAAGAGGGGAAAACAGGAGAAAGTCGCATAATGGGGTATTGAAAACGCCAAAAGGAATGATTGGAAAGAGGGTCATCAAGATCAATTATTCTCTGAGTGAGAAATCAAACACGCACAGATTTGCGCCTGGACATCTCTGACAGCCCTGCTGTTTAACCCTTAAAGGGTCGCTAATGCATTAATTGATTGCCATGATGCATGAATGCAGCACTAGTAAGTCTTATTGTCAGGACCAGATTCATGCATAATGCTTAGCCTATACAATCCTGTCGGCATGATGTTTTCATATAGCCCTGGTGAGTATAGACTCGTCATGACTGTGTTCATGCCGACAAATTGGGAAGATCCCCCAATGCATCAGCGGCCCTTAAAGGATTTATATTCTGTTATTTTGAAGATGAAATGACGAGTTTGGTTCCAAAACGCAATAAATTCATTCTACCATTCCAGAATTTCAGCATACAATGTAGCCATTTCTAACCTGATGCAAATTTTAGTGCTTTTAACATCAAACCTGTAGTGGATAGATGCTAGACAGGTGTAAAGGAAATCTTTCAAAGAAAACAGCCAATCAATTACATTTGACAATCTCCTACCTAGATTTAACCTTTGGAATATTTTGTCTCGTTTTCAAAATTGCTTTTTGGAACCAGACTCTGATATAATGTCTCATTCACTCTCTCCTTTATGTTGTAGATCATACCTATCTTCTCTATGTCACTTTCACACCTTTAATCATCGTTCCTATCACACAGGTACAATCAGATTCCACATCACACAGTACCCATAGATGGCAAATCAGTGAAATGTCTATAATTGCACTTATTCTGGTCCTGCATTTCTCCATAATGAACGCAGTCCTGTCTGCAAGTATTGCCTACTAATCCTTTGCTGGCGAGCAGCTCATGTTTAGCTCATATCAGTTAGGAGTGAGCCTGAGCTGTGTATGGTCTGCATAAGTACCTTAGACATGGGTCAACTGATGATATCACTCTTTTGTTTGTGTCCCAGCCATGGCATCAGGGAGGACACAGCTTACGTCCTATGTATAGTAACCTTAATTAAGGTTGCACATTTTGACATCGTCACCTTGGTTAAGCCAGAACTACTACGCACAGGCCCAAGTTATACCTCTATGAGGCCTAGCCAGGTTGCAGTGATGTCGCTGAGATGGTTGAATGCAGCCGAGTAGCTCGCCAGCGCTGTATTCACCCATCATGCCGACCTTATCTGATGAGGAAACGTACATGGCATGTGGCCCCCACACCCAGGTTCACTGGTTCTTCTTCCACTGTTAGTCTCAGGTGCAGAGAATAGTACCAATGTACCCATCAAACTTATAGATTCTTGTGTGGCCTAGACCGTAAGGCTGTCAGAATTATTTCCATATCGAGCTTTTCATCATCCTCCTTGGGGGGTCTGGATGGGGGGTCCCCCATGTCACATGTCAATTTTAAGAAATGGTTATGTCACATGTCACTTAAATCCCCATGTCCCATGTCACCTCTAAGAACCTCTCATGTCACATGTCGATTTTAAGAAATGGTTATGTCACATGTCACTTAAATCCCCATGTCCCATGTCACCTCTAAGAACCTCTCATGTCACATGTCGATTTTAAGAAATTGCCATGTCACCATGTCAAATTTAATGGTCCACACCCATTCCTTGGGGTCATTTCTCAAATTTACGACCGCCCACAGCTCCCACGATCAGTGTACGTTTCCTGTGAGGTTCCTTTGACGCAGCTCACCCATACGTAGACATTCGACCATGAGCTCGCCATCTTACTAAAGGGGGTTGTTGCAGAATCACTTTCCACAACACATGTCATTCAAACAGATCGCAGGACCATGTTATAAAAGACTGAGGCGTGTCCTATAGGATGAGTCCACACGGTTAGTTCTCCCAGGGGGTCACCGGTTTACGGGCAGGTCAAACATGGCAATGATGCCATGTCCGACCCCGTACACCTGATGAGACCCCCTGGCCTCATGCTAGTGGTACAAACTAAGTACCACCGCCAGAAGCACCAGGACACCCAGGAACACCAGTAGCGCCACCACCCAGGTCGGCACCGCAGGGTTGTCGTGAATAACCATCGGCTTCCGGCGGCCAGGCCACTGCCGCGTCGTCGTCGGCGCGTCATCTTCCGCCGGTTGACGACGTAAATGTACGTCAGATGACGTCGTCGGTGTCGCAGCTCTGTTGCGATACTCGAAGTTATTTGTGGGTAGCACAGAGTTAGTTCCGGTGTGGTGGGTGCTAGTTTGGATGGGTAAATGGGTGGATGTTGTAACTATAGTTCCTACACTCTCAGGGGTCGGGTGTTTGCTACTATGAGAGGTGTGTCTCGTGGCGTTTGGCATTATGGGGAGACCGCCATCTAGCAGGCTTAGGTGGGTCTCCAATATCGGGCAATCATTGGCTGTTAAGGGCCTCCGACCACTATCCCCGCTACCACTACCGCCCATTTTGGCCGGAAATGGCGTACAAGCATCCAGCTTCGTGTTGAAGAACATAGTCTTGTTAGCGCAGCTGCACACACATGCGTGAGACGTACTTCCGCTTCCGGTGCACTCAAAGAAGAGGGAGCAGTTGTTGGGGTGGGGGTAGCGTCCCCTCAGGACGCAGCTCGGCCTCAAAGGGGGCAATGCCTCTGTACAGTCGCCACACCACAGAGCCTTAGTAGACCGGCAATGTCGGCCCCCTGAAATAGAACAAGATAGGCAGGGTGTATGTATGTTCATGTCGTGATATATACATGTATACAGGCATTGGGGGAATTGCATCTATGTCGATGTTTATACATGTTTATACCACGATTTCGGCACTTCCGGTGGGTTTATATGCAGTTTAGCCGTGCATTATTCTGCATATACCACCCTTGTGCTTTTTTGAAATTTTTGGTATATACTTTTTCGAGGTCACGTTGGACTTAGAATATTTTTGGAGCGCTGGCGGACATAGAAATTTTGTCTCGCCATTGTTTCAATGTGAAAAATCGTCCCAACTGGTATGAGGATCGAACCCCGGCCGCAGTGGTGGTAGGCGAAGGCCTTAGCCATAGCGCCACACTGAACGGTGATGAAACACAATGCGAAAATAAATAAATTCTAACCTGAGGTCCTAGTGGTAAGGTTGCAGTCAGATTTCGTATTGATTCCAAGCTTGTCATGTTATAATATCGAAAACCCAAGAAGTTTTCGATCCATAGAAGAGGAATGCATGCTAATTGTCTCCATTTTCTTCGATATAAATAAGAATCCATTGATTTTCCCGTGGCCGCTCTGCGCGAAGCCATTGTTTCGGCGTCTTTCTTGTACGACGAGCAGTTGACCTATATCTACATCCGGGCCACTGACACACTTTCGCCGAACAAGGAGGCGGGTGGGAATGGCCGGACCGCGACTCGCGTACGTTGGGAAAATCAATGGATTCTCCTTTATTTTGAATATATTGGACATAATACGTATGGAGGGATCATCTAGACTATCTAAGGATATGTATGTATTAATTTGAAGACGTGTCATGGTTGGATTCCATACGAAAAGTGACTGTATACACAGCGGTACCTCTCCCAGCAAGGAACAAAAACAATGGCTTCGCGCAGAGCGGACACGGGCCGTGTCGCTTGCACTTACAAAATGCCTTCTCGTGGCTATATTCTGTGGATATCAGGTAAGAAATTAATACAAAATGGAGGAAATGGTGGTATAAACCTATTAGTTCATGGATGTTGGAGCCCACGGGGAGTCTATGCTGGATATACCCTCGCCGCTCCGCGGCTCGGGTATATCCAGCATAGACTCCCCTAGGGCTCCAACATCCATGATCTATTAGCTTAATAAAAAATCTCGAGAAGGGTACACAAGATGCAACGATAATTGTCTACAGAATTTTTGCATTTTTATTTAGGTCTTTGACCAATGACAAGACAGGTCTGTCACACGTTCCTCTTTATTTTAGAGCAATGACTGAAATTAAGCTTGTTAGAATATCTTTAAAACAGAGGAAAATCCTTGGGGAGTGGTCACATCATTAGTTTTAGTGGGTCCATTGCGTATTGCTGTACAGTCTGGCCACCCTAGCCCGATGTTTAGGTTACATTCCATATACTACTTACAGTCTCAGTCACACGGATTTTATTATACATTGGCTACACGCCCAAACGAGTGGTACGCACTTACGGCACTGCCAACGTTCTGTTCTGTCTATTTTCATGGGAGAAAATACTCCTGATAGAACAAAACTTTTCATTTTTAAGTCATCTCTTTGTCTGAGTTGTCATCAGATAATTTCGGAATGAAACTAAAGATTAAACACTCGACCACAGCTACATTCCCTTTTAAATATAACCGCGATCGCTTTGTCGAAAACAAAGGCATTGAAATCGATTATCTAATGGAATTAAAACAATGCAGTATTGTGTTACTGCATCACGTAAGGTATTTCGTTTTTAAGTCTTAGGAAAGAGGTACATTCTAGTGACAAATCAGAGACTGCTCTGGCACTCCGAGTGAACTTTTCACTTGGAACAAAGTCCTTCTCATTGATTGTAATTTCATTGATTGTAATCAAAGGACAAGAGGGTATATTTATAGTGCTCCTTACAGTCGTAGGTCATGGAAATCTTACATGAAGACTGACCTAGAATAGGAACCTCACTCGTCCCTTCCATCAATCCAAGAATCTCCTTCTCATTTGATAGCAGGTCCTCTCCCTTGTTCCTCAATAAATATCCCATTATCTAGGCATCTCAAAGAGAGCTACGATTACGTCCATAGAGGTATTTAATCAGCTTAAATGCACTATAAGTGTCCTCCAATTGTCCCCCTAAAAGCTGTTCCATTCTGCCCCTTAATGCCCCCGTCCTCCCACTGACGTGGCCCGGGTGCATCGCCCATCCCTCCCCTTCTCCCTCGCCGCCCCACCCACCCACCGCCCTGACCCCCGCCCACGGGTGTCCTCTTCTTAATGCGAATGTCACGATGGCTTTGTACGCCTGAAGGCATGGTTTGCCTAGCTGGTAAATCGAGAGCAAGCAGTGAGTTCATGGAGTATAGGTAGGGGTATGGAAACCTGGAGGAAACAGCAGGTAAGTATCTAAGAGAGAAGGTGGCCTGATGCGCCTGGCAGTGGGTGAAGCAAGCTGTAAAAGCTAATTCACAAAATACAGACCCTCTTATCTACAGGTGATGATGCATAAAGTGGGAAGCATGTAAAGAAATAGCGAAGACACTTACAGCATCACATTAGTCTAAATAAGGGTATAGACATATGAACATTTCAGTCAAGGATAGACAGCCAGAGGGTACTAAAATGCGAACGTTGCTGATGTGAAAACCAGACAGGAAGGCCTATTCCCATAGGGCAGCTGTGACCAAGCTTTTTGGCCAATTAGATAATTTAGTGCAGGATTCGAAGGGCTTAATGGTGCCCATCATGTTGGCTGTGGTCAGTCTTACATCGCCGGCACCAGCTTAAGTCAGGCAGGTGGGTGAATAGCTCACAGATCGGGTCAGACCTGGGGTTACATATATTTGAGCTGCTCTAGGGATATCTCATGAGCAACAGCTTCTGCTTAGTATGCAGAAAGTACATAAACTCATACATTGAGTTCCGATGGACCGGGGACACGGTGGGACTGTAAGCTATAGGCCATTCACATACCTCCCTCTGCCGAAAGGAGTGGTCATTTCTAATGTCAAGGAGAGGAAAAGAATCTCTGCCCTTTTTTGAAGTGAAAAAAAACAAACAGAACTTTCACAAAAACAGAGAAGACTGTTTGAGTGTTGCTATAGGGAAGGCAAGTTTTGGAGCCCCTACAAAAGCTGGTGTACAACATGTAAACATGACACCTTAACCATGTTGTTAGGCCTACAAGAGTAGTATCAATGAATTTTCTGTCAGGGTGATGGTGGACAGGGACTAGGGTTTATACAGCCTTGCCTCTCTAATAAAGGGGAGAAGCTTGATGGGTTTTAGGCAAATGAAATATTTCCCTGGTATTTACTGGTAGATCCACAGGGGTCAATGGCACCAATACTACTAGCTGTCATCAGTCCTATAGTCTTATCTTGGTAGTATCAGCCAAAGTCAGGGGGTTAGGTAAAGAAAGTGTTGTCAGAATAACGACGACTCTCAGGCAACTTTTGGATGATGTTTTCAACATTACTTCACTTCAGTTCTTTACTGTGGGCTTCATTCTAGAAATTATGATAGTTCACACCATGGGTATGCCCGGCAGATGCAACAGTAATTTCTTGGAGTGCAGCGGACAATGCGGCAGAGTTTCCAAGATAACACTCTTTATAATAAGCAGGCAATCAGTTAAAGGGACATCCGTGTTGGGGTATGGATGATCAAAAATGATTCATTTCTGCTTGCCGCAACCCCCTTCACTGTGGTAAGTAATGACTACTCCATGAGCCCTATTGATATGCCGCACCAGGTAAGCAGATTTGATAACGATTCCCTTTGTGTACAAGCCTCACTCACACAATCCTACACTGGGTTCCTGCACCAATCTGTCACCATCCTCCAGCACTACAGCAGGCCATCCAGTAATCAACCCCTCTGCTCATGTACATATTACCTCTACATCTCCAGTACTATGGGCATTAAGTATTATAGCATTATACCAAGCATGATAGGTTTGATACTGATTAGGAATGGCTGGTGGTATGGTTATTGAACTGTCTAGTTTAATGAGTTTTGAGTTTTATTGGCTGAGGCAACTATTCAAAGAGACATTTGACTTCGAGCACTGGCACATTGAATTTGACTCAATTAGGTATCTGGCAAAGAAACACTGTTAGACGAGCCTGATGGTGAGGGAACTGAGCATTTGCCTCCAATAAATTGGCTATTATTTTCTATATGTGATGCTGGCTATACTGTTCAGAGATGGAGTAATGTTCCCATGTCAAGAATGTCGCACAAAATATATCAACATACTATATAATAGATAAATAACCTATTATTTCTCAGTTATCATAATACTTGCATCTGTATCAATATTTGGCACAGCTGCATTGCATCAATGATTGATTATTAATCAAGTGACAGACTGCAGAAACTGGTTCTACCATTTGTTTTGATTCCTAATGACAATGATACAGTTGAATAAAAGACCAGACTGTTCTAGTTAACTATTCATCATCTTCCATTCTGCCTCATGAATATGAGATGTTATTAACAGCCATTCTGTTATTACACACTGTAGCCCCAGCAAGGCAGTTTTATTTTTGTTTATAGTTGGGGAGACCTAGTAAGAGGTGTTAATTGCTACATGGTTCCTGTTATCTTGCCATGAATATAACCTAACTGTTAAAATGGCGTTAAACATCCATTACTCACTCACTTACTCACTCCTGTTATCTTGGCCTTCAAACTAATAGTTGTTCCAATTACAAGGACGGAAGCTACCATCCCCTTGTAACCTTCCCTTGTTTCCTCTCTACTTAAAGCCCAAATATGTAATAAGAAATGTGAACAATGTGTCCAACATCTGGGTCAAGTTTGGCCATGTCAATGCAGGAACAACCATTAGCAATAGCAGTGATACGATTTGCAAAATGTCTAACGCATATGGCTCAAAAAAATTGTACAAATAATTTTAATTCATATTCTAGGACATGTCATCTAAACCCAAAGGATTATGTTTGAGAGAAACTTGTGTGGGATTTTTATCAAAACTTCTGATAAAAGTGTATACATGTCAAACAGTATCTTGCATTCCATCTCATCTCTGTTCTAACTACTAATGTGATACCACTGAGAACCACCTAAATTTGACCACTGTGAAAAATTGGCAGTAAATTACTCAAAATTTATTTACGACCAAGTTAATTATGAACATAAATAAAAGTGATCAGCCAATATTTGATATTAGCCTTATTGGTAATGGTGTGATATGCAATGTGATTTATGTTCATCTACCACAGTGTAGGGGTGTTGAAAGCAATGTGACTCTGGGGTTGTGTATTGTGCTTGTGCACGAGAGCATTCGGTTTCTATTACCTTGCAGTTAGGAAATAGAGGTGTACCACGGTGGGATACATTGTCATCCATCCACCCCAAGGGTAATGTCTCCACAGGGGGCGAAGGTTGAGGGGGAGACACGACCCTTGAGGTGATAATGTGTTCCAGGGAGTTCATCTCTGTATTTATTTCATGAAATCGATTATGGAAAACAGCTTATTTCAGCCCCTAAACAGGGGGTGCAGGTTGGGACAACCTACTGCACAGGTGATGCGTGGATTGGCCGTCTAGTGTCACGGCTATGGACAGTTGTTATCAGAAAGAAATAATTAACCTATTTTGTATGAGCAGAATTTTGTATTTCTCCTGTGTTGGCTCATTTAAAAACATCTCGTAGATGAGGTTAGTTGACAACTAACTTCAGTACTTCAAAGAGAAATATTGGGATGCCAGAACTGCCTATTGGTTATCCTCTTGCCAAAATTACCAGACCAAATATTGTACAGCTCCCCATTTGCATCCTATTTTAGGACCTAAATTTGACATCAATGGCAACAGGACAAGAGGTTTACATAATGTCTACAATACCCATCACCCTTCATTCACTCAAGTATAGCCTTCTACAATGTAAAATAACCCATGATCGGTAAGTCAGTTATGCAACTTTTAATGAGCCCCAGTCTATGATACACTATTTTACACAATTATTGATATAATCAATACAGCAAGCATCTGACTGATAATGCAGGTAATAATTAAGAAAGAATACTCAGGAGGGTCAAGACTTAAGTCTTACTATAGCAGAAATATGTAGACAGTGGTCTGTTCTGGACATCAGTGCAAATCAGACTGAAAGAAAGGCGCAAGTGGCGCATGTAATTGGAAGTTATTAATTTTGGCATTTTCCATCAAACGTGACAAGCTACTGAAGCTGGCTGCCCATTATGCTGAACATGAGCTGTCCTGCTCTCTGCATGAAATATGCCCACCAAAAGCTGGCCAATCTGTCAATCCCCACATCCAGCCCTGCCAATCAAGAATGTCAGAGGCTGGAACGCTAGCTAGTTAGTCTTGGACCTAATCGGGCTACCAGACCACCCAAATCTAAGTTGGCATTCCTTGCTTGTCCTCTGTCTATGTTTACAAAGAATGTCATATGAAGGTTTGCATTACATACAATGCAAAGAAACTCCCCAGAGCATAGATGAATTAATACAAATCATAAATCAGCATTGTGAGTCTCTTCATCCTGCTCTTAAAGCCTATATATCCCATGGTGCAAAAAAAATAGGCTAGAAACCTGGGTGATTTGGAGAATTGGACAGAACTTGTCCAAGGAGATGTCGATATTAAAAGGGTTGAATGTTTGCCACAATTTAAATAGAAGCACTTTGACAGGGCTTCTTATCATTTATATCCTATATCCAGCTGACTTACAGGTCCTTTTAATGCCCTCCTCCATGGTTGTCTTTATCTTATCCCAGTAGGAGATCTCTATGGAGTGCAGTCTTACCTAGAATGTTATACATGTAATAGTGTAAAAAGAAAGGGGAATGAGAGAGGAACTTAATGATAAGATATCATCTGTTTTACTTGGGAATTTGAAAAAAAGCCCAAAGACACTCATTATGAGAATATAATATATTATGAGAACTTTCCTCATATTCCAAATGTCCTGTGGATGTATAGGACCCTCACTCCTCCTACATTGTTGAAGCCCCAGGAAAGGAGATTGGGGTAGCACCACTGTGAACATAACAGTGGTAGTAGACAAGTCACAAGCCCCATTTTTCATAAATAGTTTATGGATGGGCCAGAATCGATGTGAATTCTATACATAAAGTATATGGTTGGAGCCATTTGCAGAGAAAAATGTATTGAACAATTTCAAGGAAGTATATATTTTACCAGTCTTATAACACGTTATTGGCCAAAAATCAATTTCTCCAAGTTACAGTTACTTTTATAATGAAGATGCCTTGGTTTTCAAATTTCAGCAAAACCTGGTGTATCAATGCAGTGGCTGTTTGCACACTGACTAAAATCAAGAGTCAGAAATCCTGGTTTTAGGATTCACTCAAACTCAAAATATTTATTAAGTTTACACAGGAAAGATGTTTGCTGAAAAGCCATAAAACTCCCAAACACTGTGTTATCGTGGTAAAATGAAAGGCGACATCAAATAATCCTGTTTGCTAATGGGGCCTGGTAAATACAAGGACGGAAAATACCATCGGTTTTGGCACCTGATAACTTTTTTTTCTAAGTCCTCTAAAGCAATGAAGAATGTTTCATGTTTCATGTGGATGGTAATTAATCTACCTAATTGTATACTTTGTAACAGGCTGTATGTGTGCTATGGGAAAGTATTAAATGGAATTGCAGGCCTCATTTGCCTTCTCAAACTGTAAGCATTTTCCTTATGAAAGTTACTCATATGCTGAACATTCTTCTTGGTCGGCTGGCCTGGATGTGTTGAAGGTGTTGAATGACATTAAGCACACAATATCATCCCTCTTCTTTGAATTCAGGACCAACAATAGAGAAAAAAATAAAGGGGAAGAAGAGTTCAGATAGCACTTGTAGGCACAAGCTGTTAATTTTGATGTCTATGTTAAATGCAAGAAGTTTTATTTGTGCCACTGTTGATATGGAATATGGTCACTGAGGGCCAGATCACAGCCATACCTGCCAATCAAGGCTGTGAGGTATTTCGCCATAACCTTACTATAGCCTGGGATACCTCACCATACAGTAATTAATATGATACTAACTTGTGATTACCAATTGGTCCTATTGCTATCAGTGGCGGATTTAGAAGGGGTGTTGCGGGGGCCCCTCCTTTTCCCTGTTGATAAGAGTAATTTGGCTCATATAAGCCTGAGGTGTAGCCAAAAATATGGGCAAAACGAGAGGCACACCCCCTCATTTTCAAAATCCTGAAACTGCCCCTGGCTATCCTACAGGTGCAAATCTAGTATCCAACTGAATTGCAGTGTGTATGAGCCATTTATCCCTTCTTCTTTAATAAGTCTCTGCCAAACAAAAAGACACGACACAGTAAGTAGCTGTCGACCAAAAGTTCGAAATTAACAGTACATTATTTTCTAATCAAATGTTACTTATACATCCCATATAACGTTGGGTCTTTTTGAGACCTCCCTTCACCAGCATCAGTGAAACCTGGATTCTCTCATATTCCTCCTTTTTTTGTTCATTCAATGACCAATCTACATGACTGTAAACACTATTGACTTTTGGGGTTCAGTTTGGACCTGTTTGATGTCCTCCTTAAGGCCTGTGTAAGATCTCAAATCTGTAGCAGAAGCCTCCATCAGACCAGGTGGCTGTTTCCAAAATGTTGGAAATCACTTCTGTCAGAGATACAATTCTAAAAAAAGAAGTCAATCACCATTGGAAGTCATATATCTCTTGTGTTTCCAAGAGCTACTTCATAAGGTACTTGGTCCAGAAGTGGTCAGCACTTCCCAAGTAACAACTTCTGAGAGTGGAGTAAAGCATGGTAGTGGGAAGTGAGGTACAGTGACCATGAGAAGCCTATCCTCAACCTTTTGGAAACAGCCTCCATGGATTCCTGTCCTCCTGTCTGTAGGGAATCCATAGAACCCTTGAACCAGGATTTATAGTGTCGTATTGACTTTACTATAACATGGTAAGAGGGCAGGTTGCAGTCAAGCTGGGAGAGGTACATTTTCTGCTTGATGATAAGCTACATAGTGACAGCAGATAGACTGGAAGGGTAATGTCTCTGAGACAGATTGGAATAACTGCCCTTCTGGGTGGTCAGTGGCCGTATAAATAGTGCCAGACTTTCTTGCCACCTGCAAAGAATATCAGAAGTAAAACCAAAATTGATACCATATGGGCAGCAAAGTGGAATTGATGTTCATAAGGAAGGTCTAGGAAAATGTAACATTTACATTACAGAGCTACCTCCCCAAAGGGACCATCTGTCAATATTTGGTTAATAATTTTCTTGACATGGACCATTCATTTATGCTGATGAGCAAAGGAGTTTTGCCTGAATATTTGGTTAATTAGTGATAATTTTCTTGACATGGGCCATTCATTTATGCTGATGAGCAAAGGAATTTTGCATTTCCTTGAGACATTAAAAGTATTTGCTTCCATTAATTAAAAGGCAGAAGGGCCGTTTTACATATATTCGCTGCAAATCTTTCTTCCTGCTTTTTAGAGAAACACGTTTGGTGTAATTTGGGGTGACCTCAACTGATGAAACCGACTGTTGTGGGGCAGTTTGCATCATTTGTTTATCCTAGTAAGCAAAATGACACCTGCTCCATCAAAGCTCCATAAAGAATATTGGCCTGTGACATACATAAATCAGGTCTGTGTTTCCTCTTATTTATTATTCAACCTTCTGAAGACTGGGTAGCGCCTAGGTCAGGATGGGCATAACTATTGCTTTTAACACCGCTCATTCTTCATGCCCCATAATGGAAGTCATGTAGATACTGGTTTATGGCAGCGTTTACATGACTTCCAAGTGGGGCACATGCTTGTCATGATCAGGCATCTTAAATGTGTGGGTTATGGAGAAACAGTCCAGAGGGAATAACTTGAGACATTTGGAATTGAATTGCATAAGATTGAAATATATTTATATGAATGAATGCATTTGTACTGGCATTGCAATCGGAGTGTCAAACAGGTGAACCCTATAGTGAATGCTTTTTCAGATTACCACAATCCGACAATCTGGTAATTAGATTTCAGTTAAATGTGAATGCATGTGTGTACTACTGACATACAATACACAAAAAGGGTCCATCTGTGCTTTTCATTGATTGGTGTCCCTGATTTTGATGATGAAATCCTGGGATTAATGATGTTGATATCAGGTGAGACAGATGTGTGGGAAATTTGTAGCTGTTACCTGACAATTGGAGCAATGCTCTCTCTGTCTCTCTCTCTATGTCTCTCTCTGTTTCTCTGTGCTGTGGTCACATTATACCCAGCCCATGGTTATACGATTGGTTTCATTGCTGGGGCCCAACCTGATGCCAACCTAATTCAATACATGTGCAAGGTAGAATATAATTGCAGGATTATTTTCCTTTTCTGTCGTCCCTTTGGAGTTACAGGTAAATGGTAGCCTTTGACATTGTGCTGGAGGCTTGGAATCAACTGTCTATCATCTCTGCCCCTCATATGGGTGAGGGGTGTATATCTACAATGTATTAATCTTCTCTTCTAATGAAAATGCCTGTTTGTCACTAGAGATATGGATGTAAAAGTGCACCAGCAATCCTTTAAATTTAGAAAAATAAGTACAAAAGTCAACTCTTATTTACAGGACCCTCCTCAGATTCCTCACTCCCTTATAGACAGATCTATAGTCTGTAACTGCCTCTATGTTTTCTGTTCTTCTTGTCCTCTTATCCTCAGATAATTTGCATCCTCAGAGATTTTTCCTTGCATATTCTGAATCTGAGGGAGCATGGGCCGACATTGTTCCCCCAGAGTCAATGCATAAGAGAAAATCTTTCAATATTTCAATGTAGCTCAGTTTAATTTGAATAATGCAGATCAAGAAAAGATTCTTGTTGAAATGTTGAGGAAATAAAATTATATTTAGGTACTCTACTGCACCATGTCATCATTGAAATACCAGAAAAAGGTATCACTACAATAACCGAGATTCTAGCCATTGCCTCTAGTGGTGTGGACAGTGCATCAACGTTTCAGGATTTTACGCAATTGCTTGCATAGAGAAGTGGTAAATATTTGCCTGCCAGGGCATAGGTCAGCCTGTGCAGGTGCAATGCAGTACTCTTATACCTCGCCTGTAAGGCAAGCCTAAACGCGAGGATAGGCCCTTCCTGCACCTTATAAATGGTATTTGCCTAAAGTCAGCAGGCACCTTCTAGACTAGGATAAATTAGTTCTAAACAGGTCGAAACTTAGTCCCAGGTACATCCTATTGGCTAAAAGCAGTGGACATTGAAGAATGGAGGAATTGGATATTGATAAACCTGAAGAAAAGGCCAGTGAAAGAAATCACCCCCAGTTCTAGGAACAGGAACCTGACCGTCCCTTGGGGCGAGTCTGTAGGATTTGACCCCAGACACTTTACTCACTGATAGCAAGTGGGCCCCTATATATGGACTGTATTGTCTGACCCATATTGAACGACCATGGGATGCATTTTCATCGATCCACCCGGCTGTTTGCACAAGTGGGAGACAGCCCCTCCCCCGAGGGGGCATTGTTAAAAATGTATCCCTTGGAGTCCAGTTCTCATGTTATTTTGATTTAAAAGTGCTTAAATACACTTGATTTTGCATTTAAATTAGTCATGTGACGAGTAGAGCCGATCAAGACATTTTATACCACTTGGGATTTGGTGATAGGCCGTGTAATGTCTTATTATTGTTTATGTTTTCAATTTGAAGTTCATCACTCATGTTTCGGAGATCTTTTAAATGTTTTTATGGAGATCCTAGCCAATTCTGGCAAATTGCTTTACGATACATCAGTTGCAATGCTAAAGTATACGCCTATCGTTATCCCCACATTGATAATGGTGGACAGGGACTATGGTTCTCTACAGCCTTGTCCATGTAATATAAAATATTCCCCTGGTATTTTCTGGAAAGCTCACAGGGGTAAATGGACCAACAATGCTTCTTGTTATTAGTTGTCAAAAATGATTCTCAGGCAACTTTGGGATGCAGTTTTCACTGTGATTTTCACTGATGTTTCTTGTCAAACAGTGATATACTGTACTTTTGTCTTGGGCTTCATTGTACATAGAAATTACTCTGTATCAGGAATATGATGACTCACGGTACATACAGGCCATGGGGATGCCTGGTAGATTCAAGTTATTTCTTGGAGACAGTGGACAAGCCAGTGGGAGAGAGCCAGAGATAATGAGCAGGTAGTCAGAGAAGGACATCCCTGCCCAGGAATATGGGTTATCATTTTAACTGGCCCCCACCCCCTCACTGTGCTAAGTAATGACCACTCCATGACCCTATGACGTGTTGCACCAGGTAAGCAACTTTGATAATGAACCCCTTTGTGTACAAGCCTCACTCACACAATCCTAGACTTGGTCCCTGCACCAATCTGTCACCATCCTCTAGAACTACAGCAGGCCATCCAGCAATCAGCCCCTCTCCTCATGTACATATTACCTCTACATCTCCAGTACTATGGCCATCAGGTGTTACATTATATCAAGTATAAGTAGTTTTGATGCTGATTAGGAATGGCTTGTGGTATGGTTGTTGAACTGTCTATTTTAATGAGTTTTGAGTTTTATTAGCTGAAGCAACTATTCAAAGAGACATTTGATATTGAGCACTGGCACATTTAATTTGACTCAATTAGGTATCTGGCAGAGAAACGCTGTTAGATACGAGCCTGCTGGGAGGGGAACTGAGCATTTTCCTCCAATAAATTGGATAAATATTAATATCTGGCATGGCTGCATGCTGTCCATGATTGATTATTCATCACTACAACAACTGTATCTATTTATCAGACACATGATTACTAATAAAAATGATATACATATGTAGCTCAATAAAAGACCAGACTGTTTTAGTTAACTATTTATCATCTTCCATTCCACCTCATGAATATGATACATTATTAAGAGCCATTCTGTTATTACACATTGTACCCCCGCTAAGCCAGTTTTATTCTATGTTATAGTTGGAGAGACCTGATAAGAGTAATTAATTGCTACATGGTTCCTGTTATCTTGGCTTTCAAAACTAATGGCTGTTCCAATTACAAGGATGGAAACCACCATCTGCTTGTCACCTTCTCTTGTTTCCTTTCTAGTCCAAATAATATGAAATGTGAACAATGTGTCCAATATCTGGGTCAAGTTTGACCATGTCAATGCAGGAACAACCATTAGCAATAACAATGGCAGCATTTGCTGAATGTCTAAAGCATGACAATATTGATTATTTCAAAATTCTTTTCTTTTTGGGTAATTGCAGGGGTCATGAAATAAACACTATTCGCATTTCTTTCAGCCTAATTCTAGGACACACCGTCTAAACTCAAATGAACATGTCTGAGAGAAACTTGTGTGGGATTTTTGCCAAAGCTTCCTTGCTTGTCCTCTGTCTATGTTTACAAAGAATGTCATATGAATGTTTGCATTACATGTAATGCAAAGAAACTCCCCAAATCATGAATCAGCATTATGTGTCTCTTCGTCCTACTATTGAAGCCTATGTCCCATGGTGCAAAAATAAGCCAGAAATCTGTGTGATTTGGAGTATTGGACAGAACTCGGCGATATCGATATTAAAAGGGTTGAGTGTTTGCTACAATTTAAACAAAGGCACTTTGAGAGGGTTTCCTAGCCATTATAGCCTTGTATCCAGCTGACTTACAGGCCCTCTTAATGCCCTCCTCCAAGGTTGTTTTTATCTTATCCCAGCAGGAGGGTCCCCATTCAGTGCATTGTCCATGTCCATGTCTTGCTGGTACATATATGTGGGAGTCTCTCCTGATCAGGAATCAGAAGTTAGTCATCTTATTGACTTTGCAATCATGGCTTCCTCAAAGTGGGAAATGATTGATATGGTCTTTGCTTGCATGCTATATATTCGTTGTCTAGGGGGATGATTGTGGCATAGATTCCAGGGGCCATGGATGGTCTGCAGATAACGGTCAACAGCTCAATAGATAGTACTGGTACAACACCCTGGAGACATTATATTAGAAGAGTACTCAATTTCACAGGATGTGTTGTTAAGAATTAAGGAAGGCTTAGATTTGTGCCATACAAATTACAGTCAACCTGCTGTTTATGTAAGAGCTTGGATGTCTGTAAAACACAATATTCATAAATCGAGGTTGATACCAGTTGGAAAGGAAGGGGGGATCTCAATGATGCTCTTTGACATCTTTGAGAAAAGTCAGATGCATGCAGATGTCAGAAGAGGATGCTTCCCTAATGGGGAGATCTCTGTGGAGCGCAGTCATATTTTAAATGTTGTGTGATAGTGCCCTAGGGCATTTTTCAATTGATATTTTATGGAAGGGCCAAAATCAATGTGTATTCCATACATAAGGTACAGAGAAAAATGATGCATTAGACAACCCTAGAGTATAGATAAGGATATGTTGGTGTAAAGTATCATAGACTGGTCAGTTATGATACCAGTCTGATCTTTACATAGGACACTGGAGACCTCTGTGTGAAACTAAGAGAGGTTACTTTTAAAACAGCAACACAGAGAAAGGTGGAATACAAACAGGCATAAAATACGACCTCACTTGTCTTTTTCACCTAAATTTATATGTTGGGACATTTCTGGATTGAATCATCACTTGTGCAGTCTGTGGTAAGACTTTCTTAATTAGGAGAATAATGATAGCACGTAGTCAAAGGTTGACTGAGGTATGTTAACCTTAATCACGAAGAACTATTTTAACAAGGTTTATCTGAGAAACATCATTCTAAATTTCTCTTTTGTACAGTTGGCATCCTTCATGTCTAATATCTCTGTAACTAGTACATGTAACAGCCTTCCCACGCACAGATTAATTATTGCCTATAGAGATAACCATCCAGCCTGAACACATTATTAGAAACATCACTTTCTCCAGTTACAGTTACTTTCGAAATGAAGACACAGGAGTGAAGTTTGCTGAAAGGCCATAAAACACTGTGTTATCGTATTAAAATAAAAGGGGACTTTAAATAATCCTGTTTGACATACTGATGTGACTTGATATAAAGACATGTAGCTTGACAATGTGGTAAACTTGATAAGTGCGGTTATTTGCAATATGGCTGTTGTTAACTTTCCCTGAAAGCTAATGGGGCCTGCCAATTCCGGGACCGGAAAATACCAACTGTTTTGGCACCTGCTAATATATTTCTTTCTAACTAAGACCACTAAAACAATGAAGAATGAAAGAAGTTTCATGTGGAGGGTAATTAATCTACCTAATTGTATATTTTGCAACCATCTGTAGATGTGCTATGGAAAAGTGTTACATGGAATTGCAGACCTCATTTGCATCCTCAAAACTGTAAGAATTTTCCTTGTGAAAGTTACTTCAATGCTGCATATTCTTCTGGTCACCTGGATGCGTTGAAGGTATTGGATGATATTAAGTACACTATATCATCTCTCCTCTTTGAGTACAGCACCCACAATCAAGGAACAAATAAATAAGTAAATGTCAAAGACCATGGGGCATTTTAGCATCGTATTCACCAAGGTGATTCTGTGGATTCTGCCCGTATTCAACAAAGCCGTTATATGACTGAGTTTATGTCAGGGCTACAGGGTTAATTTTACTTTTAAAGACAAGAAAACTAAGTTACTTAATTTCAGCGTCTGTTTGTTGCAGCAGGTCATGTGACCACCAGCCATTGAATATGGGAACATTGTATTTAATACTTCCCATTGAATATGGTTGTTCTAGTACTAATCTATAGTGACATTTGTATCAGCCATGCCATAAAGGGGAAGAACACCTCAGATAGCATTTGTAGGCACAATCTGTTAATTTTGATTTATATGGTAAATAAATGGTAGAAGTTTTATTTGTGCCACAGTTGATATGGAATATATGGTCACTGAGGGATCACAGCCATACCTGCCAATCAAGGCTGCCATGTATTTTGCTATCAGCTAACTGTAGCCTTGGATAACTCACCAACCTTACCATACAGTAATTACTATGAAACTAACTTGTGGTTATCAATTGGTCCTATTGCTATTCCCGCTTAGTGTATTCCTTAGTGGGCTTACCCCTGCTGAAGCTGATACCTTGCGAGATAAGGACTGATAACAGCAAGCTGATGGGTACCAGGTGTTACGTAATGCACCCTGAAAAGTCGGCACTGAATGAAAGGACTTTTCTCATTGGTCAATATTGTATCCCACTAGGTTTCTATATATCCTGTGCAAATCTAGTATGCAACTGAATTTTAGTATGAACCATTTGTCCCTTTGTCCTGAATAAGTCTCCGCCAAACAAAAAGACACGTCAGAGTATGTAACTCTTGACCAAAATTTTCGAAACCAACAGTACAAAGTCATCCAATATTGCTGATACTTCCAATGTTACATTAGGTCTTTTTGAGACCTCCCTTGACTGGCATCAGTAGAACCTGAAATCTCTGATATTCCTCTTTTTTCTTCTTCTTTCAATGACCAATGTACATGAATGTAAACACTATTGACTTTTGGGTCCAGTTGGGACCTGTTTGATGTCCTCCTTAAGCCCTGTGTAAGATCTCAAACCTGTAGCAGGGGCCTCCAACAGACCAGGTGGATGTTTCCAAAATGTTGGGAACACATCTGTCAGAGGTGCACTTCCAAAGAGACAAGTCACTCACCAATGGTAGTCACATCTCTCTTGTGTTCCCAAAAGCTACTTCATAAGGTATTTGGTCCAGAAGTGGTCAGCACTTCCCAAGTAACAACCCACTTCCCAGGAAGTCACTGCCTCAGCTTCTGTGGATGAAATAGATAGCCAAGTGCATTAGGATATAATCTATCAAAGGGATCAGAGAAAGGCCACTTCCATTCATAAGTACCTCATCACACACTCAGGTGTGACAAGGGAGAAGCCTTTCCTAAACCTTTTGGAAACAGTCTCCTGGGATTCATGTCCTGTTGTCTGTAGGGAATCTATAGTCACCTGGAACAAGGATTCATAGTGTCATTTTGACTTAACTATAAGATGGTAGTAGGGCAGGTCGCAGTAAGGTGGGAGAGCTACATTTTCTGCTTGATGATAAGCTACATATTGACAGCAGATAGACTGGAAGGGTAATGTCTCTGAGAGAGATTGGAATAACTGCCCTTGTGGGTAATCAACAGACCTATAAATAGTGCCTGACATTCTTGCCACCTGCAAAGAATATCGTAAGTAAAACCAAAAGTGATACCAGATGGGTATAGGAAAGTGGAGTTATTGTTCATAAGAATTGACTTTTACAGGTCTAGTAAAGTGTAACATTCACATTACAGACCCCCCCCCATGAACCATCTCTCAATATTTGGTTAATTAATGATAGTTTTCTTAACATAGGGCATTCATTTATGCTGATAGGTAAAGGAATTTTGCCTTTGCTTGAGATATCACAAACATTTGCTTCCATAAAAGGGCAGAGGGGCATTTTTACACATATTCTCTGCAAATCTTTCATCCTCTTTTTAGAGAAACACTTTTGGTGTATTTTGGGAGACCTCAACTGATTAAACCGCCTGTTGTGGGAATAATTTACATATTTTGTTTATCCTATTATGCAAAATGGTACCTGCTCAATCAACGCTCCATGAAGAATATTGGGCAGTGGCATGCATAAATCAAGACCCTGTTTCCTCTTATTTGTTATTCAACCTTCTAAAGACTGGGTAGAGCCTAGGATACAACTATTGCTGTTAACACTAGGCATTCTACATGCCTCACAATGGAAGTCATGTAGATGCTGGTTTAGGGAGTTATCATGATCAGGCATCTGAAACGCATGGGTTATGGAGAAACGGTCTAAAGGGAAAAACTAATAAAAATTTCGAGATATTTGGAATTAAATTGCATACAATTGTAATACATTTATATAAATGAAATACAGATTGTTCCTATGAAAAAAGGTCTTGGATGTTGAAATGATAGACAATGGGACTCATAACACCTTAGAAATCTACACCAGTTTTATAAGAGCATGTTCCCATAAACAATAGACCACCTGAAGACCAAGCAAAACATCAATTCTCTAACAGCTAGTAATTTCTCAATCCCTTCTAGTTGCCTACTACCCGTACAATTTGAAGTGGTCGTGCAGTTTGTATTGGATGTCCACTACAATTTGTTGAGGGCCCTCGTAGTGTTTTAGAAATGATCTCCTGGTGCAATAACAATAGACATAGATCTGGCCATTTATAAATGTATGGCACCAATATCTGTCAGTAGTGATGGCCATTTATCATAATCAAACAGACATAGGCCATGCCATAAATATATTTGCCCGGGGTTGATAAAACATGACACAGTCAATCAGTCTTCTGCAACGACTTCAACTCCTTAGACCATCAGAAATGAACATTTTAGCATTCATATCATCCTGCCCCTATATAATTCCTACTCTTGAATTACGATTGGTATTTGTCATATCCAGAATTGCTGCTCAGTACGTTATGCATTTATACTGGCATTGCAATCGGAGTGTCAAACAGTTGAACCCTATAGTGTAAGTGTAGAACATTTTTCAGGTTACTAATTAGAGCAGATTTGTCTTGATCATTGTCTTTCCTCAGATGTCTTAAATTCCACTTTAGGGAATCCGCCTGCCCTTTCACTTCTGTATCTGTCCACCAACAGAAACCCAACTATGCAAGCATTCTGAGAACACAATATTTCACAATAGTCCTACAATGTATTCATACTACTTCCCATGCCCACAATCTGATAACTTGATTTCAGTTAAAATGTGTCGGAGTCTGTGAGTAGAGACTCGTACATAGAAATGGTCTCTCTCCTTGCGTTTCCTGGGATTAATGATGTTGACATCAGGCGAGACGGATGTGTAGGCAATTTGTATTTATGAGTAGCTCCAGCTGTTACCTCACAATTGGAGCAGCACTCTGTCTCCTTCCTCTCTGTCTGTCTGTCTGTCTCCCTCTCTGTGATCTGGTCACATTATACCTCTCTGTCTCTGTCTCTCTGTCTTTGTCTGTCTCTGTCTCTCTCTGATCTGGTCACATTATACCCAACCCATGGTTATATGATTGGTTTAATTGCTGAGGCCCAACCTGATGCCAACCTTTTTCCAATACATTTTCAAGGTAGAACATAATTGCAGGATTAGGTTCCTTTTATGTCGTCCCTTTCCAAGGTTAACAGTTGGACTTGCAAGATGAAATAATGGTAGCCTTTGACTTTGTGCTGGAGGCTTGTAATCAACTGTCTATCAGGCATGTACCTCTTTGTGACATTACAGGGGGATACTTGACATCAGGAAGAAGGTTGACAGTTGAGCGCAGTAGGATGCATGTACCTGTCAACCCCCTGGCTATTTGTTTGTTTTGTTTAACAAGGTTGAAATTACCTAAAATTACAAAACATGGCCAATGTTTAATTGTACACATGTATCTTGTTTAGTGAGTCTTTTTTAACAAGCAGTGGCTGAAACCATCTTTCTCCATGATCAGTGGACATCCGTGCCCCTTATATGGGATAGGGGGTATGTATTTACTACACAAGTTAACTCTGATTTACTCGACCCTCTAATTCCACAGATCCCTCACTACCTTAGACAGATAGTCTGTAACTGCCTCTATATTTTCTGTTATGACTTTGTTCCCTCAGAGTCGATACATAAGAGGAAATCTTTCAATATTTCAATGTAGCTCTGTTTAATTTGATTAATGCAGACCAGTTAAAATGCTGAAGAAATATAATCATATTCAAGAACTCTACCATGCCATGTCATCATTAAAATACCACTGGCAATGGGCTCTAAATGTTTCAAAATACCTTGCACCACAAATACGAATTTTGCCAGAAAAAGGTACCACTGCAATAGCCTAGATTCTAGCCATTGCCTCTAGAGGCGTGGATAGTGTATCAACTTTTCAGGATCTTCCAAAATTGCTTGCATAGAGAATGAAGTAGGTGACGGGAGACTTCCCACAAATGACACCATGTGACATTTACAGGAGTGGGTCAAAATGATGACAGGGAAGAGGGAACTTCCGGCGGAAGTGACAAATATTTGGCCGCCAGGGCAAGGTCAGCCTGTGTAGGTGCAATACATTACTCTAATACCTCACCTGAAAGGCATAGATTATATGCAAGGATAGGCCCTTCCTGCTCCGCATAAATGGTATAGATACCAAGAGGAGGTCGTCATCTCGATCGACGTTTTTCATACAAGGCTGATATAAGATTCAATACAAGTCAAAGGATCGATAACCTATTTATTATGTACTCAGTTACCCAAAAAGGATTGACAAAATACCTTTTATTTGATGATTTCTTAGCCTCTTCAGTCCAAAATGTGAACATCGTCTGCCATCTTGGAATTTACTGCGGATCTACACTGCATTAGTGATAGGGCTGCATTGGCTGGTCCCACAGCCCAACCTCCCACACTCGGTATAGGGCAGGTAGCTAGCAACTCCAAGCACTGGCAGCTACAAAGCCTTGGTAAAGGTGAGTGACCCACGCGCATGTGCATGCCCATGCGCGTGGGTCACTCGCCTATACCAAGGCTTTGTAGTTCGCCAATGATTGAAGAGTGATATGCAAATCATAATTTATGATAATGATATTCTGATCACGTGTTAGCTCTACTAGAACTCGTGACGTCATAAGGTCAGTTAGTAGCTACCTGCGGGCATATCGCATCGATCCCGCAGTGTTACCAGCGAAAGGGCTGCAGAGAATAGTCCCAGTTCTCAGTTCTTTCGGGGCCATTTTTGCAAGATTTTAACAACAAGGCTTATCTTAAACAATTATTTTCTTAATTATCATCGAGTTTTTGTGCAGTTTTACACTGTATTTAGCCTGAAAAGCACTGTAAACAAACCGTGCATGCAGTGTCCATGTGCAGAATGTTCGCTTACAGGTACCACTTCTGCCTACCCCTAGGTATACTCTCAGTACACAATGAGAGGTTTTCATTGGTCAACACGACATACATCCTCGAAAAGCAGCAATGCTCATTGGTTGATAGAAAGATGTACTTAGAGTACACCTACATGTACCTCGGAAGCCACAGTATCTTTCCTAACCCAAACCAAAATAACATCCCATTCGGAAATCAGCGCAAATCAGTACGGAACAGGAGAGCCATGTCGGCAGGCTGTCCTGCTTCCAACTGATAATAAACACCATATAATAATAAGTACTGGATTGTCAGCAATCATTAGAATACGAGTAGCCATTTTTATGATCTCTGGTCATCAATGGGACTATCAGAAGAATGGCTTATAAATTCCAAATGCCTTTTTACATGGGTAGCACTTATCAATATACCAGTGGTACCCGTGATAAATAGGCCAGTTATCAATTGCACCCCAGATAAATCTTCCCCATTGACTTGACATGTGTGGTATCAATTTCACCGAGTGCATAATAAAATGCCCACAGGGAGTGCTGTCAGCTGCAGGTATACTTCATAATTCCACCACCGATTCAAGTGACAAGAATTTCTGGCTTAGAGCAGTTGCTAGTAAACTGACCTGGAAATTAACAGAAAGTTAACAGTGACTCTTGTAGGGGAATAGGTATAGGATCACATTGAATCTGATCATGAGCTGGATCACTTCCAATTGTAAATTATAGGGGTCAATTCCCCCTATGACTTTCTTAAAGGCATATGCCTTTTTGAGATGACAAGGCTAAGGTCAGGACAGGCTGATGTACTTTACTACAAGGCAATATATTGAGTCCAATAATAATACCCAATAGTCAGCTCTAAATTTGGATTGAATTAACCCTTTTTAACACATTTGGAAAACCAAATTCTGTTATTCAATGAGACCTATATTCAGAAGGCCTGTATTGAACTTGGCCAAGGTCTTAAGTCCGGACAGAGCCATATACAGAGAACCCCGCTATTTGAAAGAAAACCAATAGGCAATGAGCATTTCCCTTCATAGCATTGAGCTGCACATGCTGCACAGCTCATTGAAGGCAAAAAGAAAACACACCCCTTCCTCCTGATGTCTATCTGACTGTCTCTGTCTTGGGGTGCGTCCCCTCTCCCCCCTCCTCTCTCTCTCTCTCTGTTTCTCTGTCTCTCTTCTCTGTCCGTGTCTCTGTCTTTCTCTCCACCCCTCTCTCTGTGCCTCACTGTCTACCTTTTGAGTCTCTCCTACTTCCGGTCCACATTACAGAGTGAATGGCATACCCAGGGAAATCATGAGGGCATTTCTTCACAATGCTAATTGCCGTTGTTAAAAAATGCCCTCCTGAGCAGCCAAGGAGAAATGGGAGGCTCATCTCCACAACAATTCAGTCAGGCATCTAATACCTTCACCTACGGGTATAATTATGGTTTTATAACACAGCTGTGGAGTTCCCACGTGAAACAGCAGCATGTCGTTACATCTAACCTGGGTGTTGGCCTGGATATGACAGAGTAGTGGCAGCTGCCAAGTGGGGTCCTTCTGACATTGCCTGCAGTTGAGGGATGGCACGTAGGATACCTTTCCGTCCTGTCCCTTGGGTATTAATGCCAAGGTGAGCACCAGATATATAGGACGACCACTCCATAGAAAGCTGCGCTGGATTTAATACAAGATGTCACACTAGGTTCTGCTGTGTTATATGAGAGTGGGAGCATGTGGGTGATAGAGTGAGCAAGTGAGTTATAATTCAAGATTCAAGTGAGCAAGTGAATGAGCCGGGGGGGGTACTCACAATAATATGTGGCTGTGACAGTAACTTGACCCTTGGGTGTCAAAATAGTCTATTCTAAAAGTACACTGTCTTGGCTTTCCAAAAGTTATATTAATTTGAAGAAGAATGGATTATTTGCTGGTATATGAGGCAAATCTGGTTAAGAGGTAAACTTTCTTCCCTCATGGCATGACCAAACCAGAATTTCAGCTGACAATTGAGCACCTTCCAGCTCAGGGCCCTCTGAAATTCAGTGATTTTGCAAAGGAAAGGAAAGAGATGAAAAAAAAAAATGAATCGACTAAAATGAATTGAAATGGGAGTACAGTTAATAGATATTTTTCCATATTCGACCTACATTTCTTGTTGACATTGTTTTACCAAGTATGTCTACTTGGCAGAGAAGAGAATAAGTTTAGGGCAATTGTTATCTACTAATGATGTGCATAAAAGAAGAAGGAATAGAAAACTAAAGCCTCTCCAAATTATCATCTTCTTAAGAACACATAATAATGGTTCAGCAATCAAGGAAGTATATTTAAGGGGGGAGCTACAATTTCACACAGGTTACATATGATTGGTCTGAATGTCCCTTTTATGACAATACATTGACGTAAAACTACCCTACTTTGAGTTGCAACGTAAACATGCTAATTTTGTATCCCCGGTGACTATGAGGGGTATTATATACTAACTGTATGGATAGCACCAGCCTGAATGCAATAGGAACACACCTTAACTGATATGGATTTCTCTGTTTAGGGGCTGCAATTGAAGATAAGTAAATTAGATCTAGAGGCTTACCTGTGATACTAGGTATCACAGGTAATGAGGTACATCAGACACCAGTCCACAAGGTGATATGAATCTAATGATAGACAATCTCAGAATCTATATTAGTCTCAATTAATATGCCTATATGATAATTCTGAATTGGATATGATATCACATACAGCTATGTAGTTTCCAATTCCAGCACTCTCAAATCTTAATCAAGTCATGTTTATTACACGACTTCTGTGACTCAGGGTGCTTTTCATGCATATTCCCATTCTGATACCTCTCAATATTGCATGCCATGATGCATACATCATGACCTTTGTAAGGTGTGCTGTTATACACGGATATCAGGCACCCAGTGCCTGTTATCCATGGATATCAGGCACACCTTACATGTCATATGTCACATGTTAAAACCTACGAATTTCATTGCCAGCGGCAGGAGTCGTACCCATACCCTACTGATCCCTAATCCAACTCCCTATGCATTGCGCCACAGGGACTGACAAGAAACAGAGTGTGTTTGCCTGTATATTATACACAATGTCATAGGTTTGGCCTGGTTAGTAGGGACCCCAGCAATTCTCACATGTGCAAGGTGTGAAGGGCATTGTAATTATAGACACCACAGAGGCCAGGGCTGCCTCTCCCATAACCGCGACAGGCACAGTGTAGCTGCTGGAAGTGAGGTGTGTGTACTGATCTAGTGTATTGATTGCTTGTATTGGAGGATATCACATGAGGGGCCGTAGGCCCCAAATGTGATATCCTATGATACAAGCAATTCGGTGCCCGTTAGCCCCAAATGTGATATCCTACAATACTAAATGTGATATCCTATGATACAAGCAATTCGATGCCCGTTAGCCTATACATTACTCCCTCATTATTACACAACTTCTGTGATTTTGGGTGCTTTTTCAGGATATTCCCACATTCTCCATGGGCAATAGCAGTCGTGATGGGCGGTATCAATTACTTTTTTTTCAATGTGGAATCTGTACCACTCAATACAGGGGAAACATCAACAGTCTGAAATTCGATTTCACCATCAAGTAGCAGCGTTTCTGTATTTACCAAGGCTTTTCCAATATGTTGAACTCCCTGCCGGCTCTCAGGTAGTTATTTGCCCAGACAGAAGGCAATAGTACTGTTTCCAAAATTAAAATCCTACAGGCAATACAAATGTCATGTTTTAAATGAAATAAATTTCAAATGCTCCGTACTAGGCTATAAAATAGATGATTCTGATAGAGATTCCTGAATGAGATTTTGCTCTTGTGTGTATCAGTGTTGCTTTTGTTGTTGTTTTGTGTGTGTGTGTGTTTAGAGAGACTTCCCTTTAAAAGTGTAAGCAGTGGGGAGATGGAAGTACCAACCACATTTCCATTTCCTTAGTTGGAAGCTATTTCCTACAAGCTAGGCCCGGAAGTGCGTTTTTCAACCACCCATTCCTTTGGGGTGAACAACCATGGGTGAACAGGTATGAGGAATATCCAATGCCCATATTGGGAAACCAGAATTTAAACTATAAGTTCAATTTAAATACACTGTCACTCATATGCATAAGAACCTGTTATATAATAACAACATTTTGAGCTGGAAGAGGATTCAGCGAGGCACACTTTTCTAAATTGTCAGAATCCATTTTCAACAGCCGTCTGAGATGTCAATGTCTTTTTCTACAGATGGCTTATATGAACAATTAGTCTCTCTATTCCAGGAACCTGCTACATTACTACTACGAACATCAAGGCCTAAAGCGTTCTTAGAAATGTACTATGCAGTCATTGTCATTTAAGGTATATATCTCCGGAACATCAAAGGCATTTTTATGCTTAATTGAAGCCACAAATCAATGCATGCCGTTCCTAACACCGATACATTTTTAAACGAGTCATTCTTTCTTAATCCACAACTTTAGCTTCAGTATATGCCACAACATAACCTACGGCCTCAGGGGAAGCATGTCACAACTTCAGAATTAACGTCGATTCATCAGGAGCCTTATTGATCAGGGCTTTCGGTGGGGTGCACGTGATGTCTTTAGCAGTTGTCTTTACATGGTGACTGGTGTCAATGGAAGCTAACAGATCATGATCCAATGGCTTCTGTTGACCATGGATTGAACTGGTTTCATCAGAGGGTGGACAGAGCGTGAGTATGGCTTCAATGATAAATTGTGACCCATCAAGGTAAAAAACCCCTCTGTGGGGGATTTTAAATTCCCCATTTGGCCACCAGGGGGCATTGCAGGGGCAAAAATTACTCTAAAATCATTATTAAAAGCTATTTTTTTATGCAGAATTCAATAGTATCATTTAAAATGCACCATTTCCAGTAGAAATGGCCCATATTTGGATGTAAAATGAACATTTTTCATGAGAAATCAACCTATATGCCTGTTCCTGGTTGCCATGGCAACCATTCCAATAATTAAAATTTGCAGATTTTTATGCCAATTTTTGGGGATATTCACCAAAAACCCAAAACTGAAAACAGAAATGGAAAATTCCATTTAGATCAAAATCTATGATAAAAATCACCATGTTGTTATGGATTTTTTTTTTTATGAAAAAGGCTGATTTATTGTATTTTTAGACATTATTATGCATTTAGAGTTTAATCCTCAATTTCAAATATGAATAACGACCTATGTTCAAGGAGGGGTTCTGACATAACTACTGGGAATATTTAAGCCAATGATATCTCATTTTAAAGATCTTGAGATGAACTTTGATAACCAATTTCCCTGCAGAGGGGTATTTTTGCTTGCCTGGTCACAATTTATCTATGTGTTTGGAACTGCTTTAGATTTTGTCTTAGAACTGTAGTCTTATAACTAGGTTTTCAATATATTGCTGCAGCTACACTCTCAGCCCGAATTGTAAATTGGCAGCAAATAGCAGAGTACTGGGTACATGACAATCTATGGTAGGGTCATTGGATTTGCACTAACAGCAGTTCCTAGAGTTTTCCAAAAATACACTGCATTATGCTGTAAATAGAGTCACACAGTCTGAGAGTGTAAGGCTTCAACTTCATCTGTACCATGGTAATAATTCAAATCTAGCATATATACGAGTAAAGGCTTCAACTGTGGCTTCATCAATAATTTAGTTTTAGTTTCAGCTTCATTACATTCCTAATGATAAACGTTTGTTTAACCAATTTTCAACCAAATAACCAATAGGGAAACCAATAAAAACGTTTTTCAACGTAAAAAACGTTTTTATGCCAAGTGGGAAGTGTGCACAT
This sequence comes from Acholoe squamosa, assembly GCA_949317995.1. Lineage (NCBI taxonomy): Eukaryota > Metazoa > Annelida > Polychaeta > Phyllodocida > Polynoidae > Acholoe > Acholoe squamosa. The sequence goes on along the minus strand of OX439037.1, from coordinate 70,659,368 downwards.
ATGCAGTTAATGTGTGTAGTGGGAGTATTATGGCTTCAGAAATATTTTTTTAAGTACTGCACTGAAGCTAAAAAGAATCAGTATTACAGTTTCATATCTGGCTTCAGGGTTGGGACTTCTCTGTACGGCTGAAGATGAGGCTATACTATTATCTGTATTATAGCCTTGGCTCTGACATGAGAGAACCCAGATAATGGTGAATTTAAAAAGTGTATCATTATCAAACGGGAGGCCACCTACATGGCTGATATCTTACTGAATTCAGGGCTTGCAATCGGATATGCTGTTTTTTTCTCTGTTAATTAGCCAACTGGGCCTTCACAGATTTCATCCAGTATCGTTATTTCACGTGTGGGCTCAAAAAGAGGGTTTCGCCCTATGCCTGCAGGCATGGAGCTAAAGCCATCACATTTGTTTGTCTGACCTGATAGCGTCAGTTGTGGCACAAGAGTGGCCAGATATAACAGGTTGATCAGCAGTGGCTAAATTATTACCCACATTAGCCTATTGCTTCACTCAATGACTCAAAAAGCATTGTTCCACTCAGTATGATAATTCTAGGATCTAATTGTCATCATGGCTTTTTCCTGCATTCTGATTTCAAAATGGATTAATTTACCTCTTGCTGCATAATGGCTTCACGGGTGGCTTCAGCCTGGCTTCAGCTGTGGATTTGCTTTAAGAAAGACCATTTGTCATATCATAGACCGATATAAATTGGGTTATAACCCCTAGGTGCCCAAGCGCGCTTTAAAGCGCGGTTTCGGGCTTAAATACATGTATATTGAAGGAAATTATCATCCAGACACTTCTACTGGTCCAATCTGCAAAGATAGACCCTCTATAGAATGGCCATGACCTCACAATAACAATACTATCATCCATAAACACAGGTAGTCAAAACTTGAAAACTAGTTGTCATATTCATGTGATTCATAAGAGGGCCACCCTCCAGGGGCTAAGACCTGACATGACACTAATATTATGCTGGATCATATACATCCAAGCATCAAGCATTAAGACGACCAATAGTTATGATGCACTTATGCATTGCGGGCCCTTAAAGGGTTAAGCACATTATAACCCTTCCCCTGTGTTGCCCACCTTTCTTTTCCCCTCCTCCGGATCAACTTGCCGCCTGAAAGGGCTTTAGATGCCCATACATGTTTAGCTCTCCCGCTTTGTGTCATAAAGAGAGTCACTTGATGCTTCTAGACACAAGGTGGGTTTCATTGAGATAGATTAATGCTTAGCATTGTATAGATGACTAAAAGCCATGGTGAAATACTAGTTGATCATCACTGATGGAAACAGGAAGGCGATTCATAAAAACTGACGACCTATCTTTAATTGAATTTGGAATTTAGAAACGATCCTTCTATATAAAGATATTTCTGGTGGAATTATTTGCCGACAAATCACCTTTTCAACCTTCCAAGTGCTAATGAGTATTGATTGGCTAAATCAGTGATTATTGCAAATGAAATTGTATGTATGAAAGGTTGTAATTCTAAAATTGTCAGGAATTATCTGTATTGTCGACAATTTAGATATGTGGTCGTCCTCCCCTTCTCATGTCGTGAGTTTTTTATGAATCGTCCTTCTGGTCTACTTTCCACTCGAGCTCTAATACCCTATAAAACAGTTTGATGCATGGAATGAATACACCATATAATTGCCTGTGCAGGCAAAAAAGGACAGATAAGTGTTTCTGGTTGGGGCTTAAAAAAACCTAGGTTGGGAGGGGGGTAAAACATTTTTGTTTGTGATTATTTTTTAGTAAGGTATTATCACATCTGAAGCAAAGGATCACTTTCATATAAGTCAATAGCAAGTTAGATACCCACCCAAAGCTGCAGCATTGTTTGGAGCGTTCCTATAGGAAGCCAAAGTCTTGTGATAAACCATGTTGTAGAAGAATTTCACATTTTATGCCCCATATTCAAATTTTTGTGATTATTCTTTTGACTTTTCCTCTCCTGCCGGTGGGATATTTTTACCGTCAGCCAACCATTGGGTCCTGTGAAAATATCCGTAATCCAAGTTATTAAAAGTAAATTAATTAGTGATTAACCTCCCTATGAGGCCATTTACATCTTAGTACATAGATTATGGATAGATTTTTTACATTTTCAGGATTTTTTTTTATTTTCTAAAGTTTAGGCATACTTGTCCTAAAGTTTCTTTGGTGGCCAAAAAAGTAACATTACTTGGCCTTTTTTTGGAGAGGGGATTGGTAATGTATAAGTTGAATTTTGGTCAGGGCCCGAAGCCTCACATATAAGTCATCATTTATATGCGGGAGTTTACAGTAGGTGTACAAGCAGTATTCAGTAAGGCATTGTTACTGTTGCAGAATAGGAGCATAAGCCCAATTTTAAAAATGTGGTGATCAATAATTATTGATGAATGCTGTTTAGGGGTTATTCTGGAAGCATTATAGTGGTTTGTTCAATTGATCAGACACCACTGTTACTTTAAATTGCTAAACAGCTTTCAAATGCTTTAATAGAACTTCCATTTCCCTTTATTTGACCTCATTCATAATTAGATGCTCATTGTAAGATCGTCCTATCAAATTACGGATCCAAAATCGCATGTGGACTAGATTTAGAAGAAAAAAAATTAAAAAAAATTAAAATGTGGGAAAAAATGTCTAGATAGGGTGGTTTTCTCAAATTAGGTAGGGCAACCAGAAACACAACCTTCTTTTTTTAGGCCTAAGTAACAAAATAGTAACTAAAAATTAATAAATTAATGGGCTGTCCAGAGAGGACTGAATAAATCCCATTTATTAGACTAATAGGACTATTATAGTAGCGCTCTCACAGCATGTTCATCAGATGGCTAAAACAGAAGGCACTGTAATGAGAGTATTTTGTGATATACCATAGTGAGGGAGCCACTTTAAGGCAATATACGGCTCTGTATGTGAAGGTTAGCATATAGACCATGTACTAATATAGAAGGAAGGATGCCGGGAATGGCTGGGTGTGGCCATTGGATTAGCATGACAGTGATCTTGTAGAATTATCAGCTGAACGTCCTGTGAAAGCCAATCCTGGCCATGTGATATAAAGCTCTACTCCTGTTAACCATTTAAGGTGCAGGTTATACACTCATCTTTGTCTTCCTTACATGGTCGACATGATGCACAACATGTTTGCCAGTTATGTACATTATCCAGAGCATCATGCCGAACCGTTAAGATAATGTAGCATTATAAATCGGCCATACATCATGATGACGGTCGTCCTGGGTGCATTATTTAAGGCACCATACCTGCCTTGGATGGTTAATGATTAGAAGATGGCGTGTAGCAAATTTGCCTCTAATGGGCTACGTTCCATTCCTTATACCGTGTTTATCCACAACGTCAAGGCATACAAGCCCAACGTAAGCAATCTATATCCCAAAACGGATATTACACAATCGATTGTTCCTGATTCCCACATGGGGAAATGCAGCAATTTCAAGAACTTTTTTCAGCGCCTCTCGCCAATCATTTCTGATGAAATTAGATATTGCCTCGTGTGACCGATCTAATTGCCCCCTGGAGGGTCTTGCCAAAAAAGAAATGTGAACCAGAAAGGAAAACGTGCAAGTTTTTGTATTGCTAAAAGATTGTTTGGATAATCGTTTAGTTGAAACGTGCATGTTTTTTCACATATTAAAAAGAGCTTTTCATACATTCTACTGTATTTATTTTGTCAAAACTATGAAAATTATTTAAGCCATACACGTTTTCCTCAGCATTCTCTGAAAAGACTGACAGACATACTCTCTCGTTTTCTTGTGGCAAGATCCTTCTGGCATCAGATCTGGCAAGTGGAACGCCTGCTTAAGGACCATCCATAGGCCTAAACGAGGTCCTGCTATTTTCATCATTTCTTAGCGCCCCCCCCCCCACCTCAGTTGCTATAGAAATGTACAGTACAGTAGGAGGCACAGTCCTACCCCCTGCCGGATGACGTTATTTTGTGGACGGCCCCTAGACTAATGAGCTAGAAGGGGGCATGCATAGGCTGACTTCACGAAGCCGCCTTAAGTCAGTTTTTCACACCTAATCCCAGTTGATGTATTTGTCTATATAAGTTCCGAGGAGGGTCTTGCCAAAAAGGAAACGAGAACCAAGAAAGAAAACGTGCACGTTTTTGTCTTGCTAAATAGTTGTTTGGATAATCGTTTAGAGAAAACGTGCATGTTTTTTTACTTCTCAAAAAGAGTTTTCCATACATTTTGCTGTAACTCTTTTGTCAATACTATGAAAACAAATTAGGCCATTCACATTTACCCCGGCACTCTCTGAAAATTTGTACAGAGGTTCATCCTCGTCATCTTTTGGCAAGACCCTCCTGCTCAGTTGATAGTACACCCACGTGTAACGGAGACTTCAGCAGGGCACGGGACGCCCAGGTCCACCTTGTCATTCCCGTGCATTTAGTATATTCATACACGTGCTGTATTATATCCCAAGTAATGACATTTATACTTGCAAGAGGCATATTCTACATGTATATGTACATGTAATATATACTTGGCCATGATCAACCGTTATGGCTTAGGGCAACATAGGGTTAAAACAAAAGGGTCCACCTGTGAACATAAACCTTTTATGGATTATCTATGGCCTATATAATGCACAAACTATGGGTGAATAACACACCCACACTCTATATTATGCATCATATTGGGAGTGTTAGGGTGCAGCAACAACAGCTCTGTGGTACTCACAAGGAAAACATTTTGACCAGCCTGTCAAAATGCCAAAATGGCCTAAAATATAAGCCTAGCAAAGATCAGCCTTAGAGAGTTAACTTAACATTTGGCATTCAGTGCACGTTGTGCAGTAACAATGAACCAACGATATGTTTCAACTGTCTCAACCCACAGCTATTTACGTAGGCAGCTGGTGTCATCTGTCAGTACCTTCTCTACAGTTTGAACCATGACTGCAAATCGCTGCTCACACGAGGCCTATTTTACCTACCTCCCTACAAGCCAGAATCTAAGGCACCTAATTCCTTAGTTCACTGCAGAGTGCTGTTAAAAATGTGCTAGTCATAGTGTTTTATTGGAGTTCCTTTCTTTTTCAACACCCTTTTCCAGGTGCTTCCTGGTGTTGACACTCACAGCTTTTAAGGAATTCGATGTCAGAATTAAAGGAAGACCTTTATACTATTTGCTTTCAAGCCAAAGGTCATCAAAGAATGAATGGTCTTTAAAAATTAACAGCTGACTATGCACAGGAGTTGCATTGATCCTTTGAAAGATTACAGCCCTGTTAGGGACTTTCTTTAGTTATCAACTCTATTCTATAGAATTATATGGACAGAGCTGAAATCCAGCTAAATGTTGTCCTCTAGATAGCACAGCTCTCACTATAGACTATCCTCACTATAAACTACTCCTACCCAAGGGCTATGAAACAATAACAATAACACACCTTGCTCCATCTAATATAAAATAGGATGCTTGGCTAGAACTCAGATTGAGAGATGCTAATTCAAAATCACCATCCAAATCCACCTTGGAAGCTTTAGATTATAAGCCAAGAGGCAGAATCTTTCAGAGACAGCCCATGAGAAATCTACAATGCAGATCACTGCCATTTTCTCTCTGCTGTTTTAATCTCATCCACCCTGTTGGATTATAATCCACATTTCCAGACATTGTATACAGACTCAGGAAATAATTTCATTCTGACAAACTAATGCTTTTTCTCTTTATTCGCTGAATGGAATAGATGTAAAACAAAGGTTAGGGTGAATTCACCTAGGTGGTGAAGCATAAAAGGCTGCAGAGGAGACAATGGCACATCTTACAGGCTCACTGCTTCCTAACACTTAAGGAGGAGCTACTTACTATTAGGTGCCACATAATGTATTTATGCATTATGTACATGTGTATTGGTGGTCATGTTGCACGAATGTAATACTGGCACCTACGTATGTTCAGTTACTACCTGGCACTACTCGTACAATATAGATCATACAGGGTATGTAGATGAATAAAAAAGAAAAGAAATGTAAAAGACAATGTATAAGAGAACTGTAGCTATTTTGCATTGTGAATGTGATGCACACGCGCAAATCTCCCAGAGTCATAGAAGTTACCCACATCCCAATTGCGTCAAATTGGCCTGATGGGAATACTTCAATCTTCTCTTGTAGCCTTGGGATTACTAGACCAACAGACGGCAAGAATCCAGCAACAGTGTACTACTCCTTAGAACAGCATTTTTGCATCATGAATGACAAAATGGCCAAAGATGTACTGAATGTTACCCTTTTGATAGAGGGTTAATCCTTCAGTATGCAGTTCATGTCATACAGTAACAAGGAATTAAAGTTATGCGTCCACTGTCCCCACCCACAGCTATTTAGGTAGGCAGCTGGTGTCAACTGTCAGCCCCTTGTCTACAACGTGAACCATTATTGCAAGTCACTGCACATCCGAGGGCCATTTCACTTGGTCCCTCCAGGCCAGAATCGTAGTTCACTGAGTGCAGCTAAAAGAGATTTGCCACCTCTAGGGTTTTTTTTACCTTTCTTCCTCCAATACCTGCATTACTATTGCTTCCTGTGTGGGTAGTTCTGGCTTGATGTTTTTTTTTTCTTTCTATAGATGTTACATTGCCCTGCATGCCATTTTACCCCCACCACACAGAAAATCCCCTGAAAGCTGTTGTCATACTCATCAAATTCAAAAGGTACCTCTCTATTATGAATGCAAATGGGGGGATGGTTCCCATTCCTTAGCTTGGGTGCTAACCACAGCTCTGCTCTAATAAGACCAAAGGGGAATAGAAGATAACTGGCGTCCGCACACAAAAGGTTAGGGTCGCTTGGGTCTTCTAAGGGAGAGGGTAAATATGAAATAAATGAGTTAAAAACCTGTCAGATTTACCTTGTCGCACAGACTCGTCATCTTGCCAACTTTGATAGGCCGAGCCAGACAGCACTATCTGGCAACCCTCGAGTGACAATCCCTGAAGTTTTTAACAAAGGCATAGAAGCATGTGAAGAGTCTGTGTGAGGTCTGGCAATTCAGGTTTTGCTCTTCACTTTATTACTTTTCAGAGCAGCTCTATTGACACAGGAAGCAATAGCAGCTTTAATCGGGATATCCTCAGGGCCTTACAATGTAATTTTGCATATGCTAATAGAATGCATGGAATGCTATTCAAGTGTAAAGAAACTGTGGTAATTTTGCTCCATTTGTTTGGATAGGGCACAGGCATAATGAAGGCTTCCGGTTTGAATGTGGAAACAACCTACTGTCAACATAAGGCTTTAGACGCATTCTTTCACAGACAACCCAAAAGCATCTGAAAACTAAACTTCCCTTTGGTGACTGTGACTGTATAGAAGATAGTGTCCAAATATTGCCATCCATTTACACGATTGATTAGCAATACGTCGCCATGAGTTCATATCCTATGCAGGCTCTGAAAGACATGGAATAGGTGTTTGTTGTTTTCTATATGTTGTAAGAGACTGTGATAGTGAGTTCATGTGAGTTAGGAGGACTACAGAAAGAGCCCTACAGAAAAGGCAAAGGTGACCGTTGCTAAGAGTCAGCACATTTTAAAGAAGTAACAGGCATTAACCTGATACAATGGGAGTAGCTCAGTTCTTTCTGAGACTATAGAAGGAACTGCTCGCTACCCATTTAACAACCACATAGTAGCTCATAGTGTCTTTATACAATATGTATATTGTTCAACATCCAGGCTTGTATTGATATATCATTCTAATCCTACACAATCGACAATATATTATACTGAGGGATCATTATGATGCTCCGATGCAGTGCTGGTGAGTAGATTGACTAGTGCTAAAATATTGATGTACTTTGATGGCCTGTATGTATCTAAAGGGGTAAGAGTGCTCATCCATGGAAAGTAAAGCTTGCCACCTTTCAGGTCTGCTCTGTGCACAGACAGGTGTTACTGACAGAAGAAACTGCCATCCCCAGTAGAGCGTTTCTATAGTGCCTTTGATGACAGCATTTCCATTAGTTATTTTGAAAGTTACCAGCTTCGAAAATGGCTCAAAATGAGTTTCGTGTAGCTTCCATTTGCCAACTTCTCCGCCCAAATGAATTGAGCAGGAAATGCCATGCATTCTGTACTTGTGGATAGAGGTAGTTTAGTCCTATATACATGATATATTGCGTTGGAAAATTCAAAATCAATGTTTCTAAATCGACTCACCTGCCTCTCAAAGGTCGATGGCAAATCTTTTAAGGAGAGAAAATAAAATCTGTATTACTGAATGCCCTGTGGATACACCAGTTAGAGGTGTTCTAGAGGTGGACGGCTCCATTTCATTAATGTTGTCTTTCCAGCTATAGTAGGTAGGGCAGGGCTGTGGCTGTTGATAAAAGTCAAATTCTTACTCTGGCCTTCTACTAGTTATGGTGCTTCAGGGCGACCATGACAGCAGCACATAGCAGCATGACTAAAAAAACAATCCAATAATATGGTTTTATACAAATGTAATTTCAATATCAAACATAATTTTGTTCCACAGTGCCCATGTAAGGTGTTTGCTCCTGTAGCCTCCTTAGAAATGGCCTCCAGTAATCACAAAAATTAAAAGGGTTGCGTATCATGGAGGATTCCTGTATGCTGCAAAGGGTGACACATCCTGACAGTATGTTTGACAGTCAAGTGACAGTGGAGTAAGCTGATCTGTATCATTAGCGTTCTACTGAGACTGTCCTCCAATTCTCCCCTGTCAGCAAGTAAAAAATTATGTTCTTCTATTACTTGCTGGGTGGATGGCACAGTGATAGTCTACTAATATTATTTGAAATTCTATTTCTGCATGGGTTATAGAAAATGAAAAGGGCAATAGATATAACTCTAATTTATGATATGAGTGCATGCATCGCTTACATATGATATATATATATATATATATATATATATATATATATATATATATATATATATATATATATATATATATATATGGGCAACTTCTTTTTCAGGGGTCTCCACTTTCGAGCCAAGTTGCAACATAAAGAAAGTGTAAAACAACCACTTTTCATGCTCACTCCCTCCCTAAAGTATCTTAGCTACATCAAACGGTTTTTGAATAATGACAAATTATGGTGTAAGATCCGGCAATTACACTGTCCACACCATATTTTGAGCTATATAATGTACTACAGAGATAAAAATATTTGAGATAGCTCATTGATATTTTGTATGGCCAAAATACTCACAGGAGACGTATTACTTGTGATTTTACAAGCATTTTACTACAGAAATTATGACCAAGTTGCTGGATCTTACATTGCTATAAATTCACATATGCAAAATCAGGCTGAAAATACTAAGATAATGCCTTCAGATGTATCAAATATATTTTGTTTATCTAATTTCCCAGCCTAATGTGATTGATTGAAATGGATATTGACATATGAAAAAGCTGTTTGTGACATTTTAAAAGGCTCAAATTTTCATGATATTTAGGGCTTAAAATTTGTCAAAATGGACTAATTAAAAAAAACACTTTTAGATCTAAGTGTCTGCTATATGTTGATGATAGCTAAAACAGCAGCAGTGCTACATAAGTGCCGAAAGTTGAGACCCCTAAAAAAGATTTTACCCATATATATATATATATATATATATATATGGTCAATTCTCACGAAAATGGAGCACATTGCTTGGGAAGGGGAAAATCATGAACTTCTTGTATCATTCCAAGTTTCTTTTGGCTAAAAGCTATTGGGCAATACAGATTCCTGACAAAATTGGGAACACTAATCATGTAAATTGAACATTCTATGCCATTTCTTATTGTGTTTGAAAGTGGACCTATGTATGGTGATGCATCCTAGGCATGAGCAGACTAAATGATTAGCCTAAGTGTCAAATAATTAGCATGATATTGAATATTATGAGTCAATATAGCCTGAATAATAGTTGACATATGATATCTTTGATTTCTATTGATCATGATTGGTGATATGTTCACTTTGATCATACCCACTCTGGTTAGGGACCTACCCATGACCATGTACCTATGTACGGTGATGGACCATCATTTCTGCTTGCACCTTCACCTTTAATTATTACATCTATTTTTAGCCTGAAATCAATCCATGGTGATGTACCTACGTACGGTGATGTTTCCATAGATTTGCTGTATCAAATGAAGGGAAAGCACCCTTCATGTATAATAATTTGCACATATATTCACAAAACAAGCAATACTTTTGTGCTAGAAAATGTTTCATTAAATATCAACAGGCTTTCTCTTATAACAGTTTTAGTTGACCTACATACAGTGATGCCAGTAGGTACACCACATGCTTGTCATTGCTAAAGATTATTTATGTGCATGTGTTGGGGAATTTTATGTTTGACTCTATGTTCCCCTTATTAAAACCTACGAAATGAGATATTCATTTATTCCAAAGGAGTATTCTCCCTGATGTTATATCTAATTTAATGTACCTATGTGCGGTGATGCAAAAGTTACACAACTACTTATTTCCTTCCAAACCCCAAAGAATTTATTGAAAAATGAATTTGAAGTCATCAAAATTTTCCTTTTGTGATTCTGTGATTTTATTCTCTACCTTGTATTTATCTTAGATATGACATCTCATGTATTTCATCTTTTTTTTCCCACCTTGAAACATTCAAAATACACACATTTCACCCTATATTGGCATAGATACTGGTGGTAGACATGCAAAAGTATGTGCCCACAGCAAGATATTACTGACAGTAATGCAAAAGTATGCAAAAGTATGCACAACAAAGCCCCCCCCCCCCTTATTAAGTGTTTGTGACACAAGAAAGTTATGGTGACCCTGTGCTCCATTTTCGTGAGAATTGACCATATACTTATTACTTAAACTGCGGATGAAAAAAAAATCATGATTAAAAATAATTTTCATCAAATTTGCATTGCTCATCGCCTAATATCTTTTTATGTATGGTAAGTAGCTCGCTCACTGGGTTACCTACACACTGGGATAACTTGCGACAGCTAGAAGATCGATCAATACCTTTAGAGAAAATGTGGGTTGATTTGATATCAATGTGACAGATTGTGCCTTAGAAATGGTAGGCATTTTGTAAAGACTTCTCAAAATGTTCAGATAATTTGGACTGAAATTATACACAATAAACTTCTCAAATCGTCTGAAGTAACCCCGATTGATGGTGCAGTGACCTTCTCTATCTTCTATCAGAGAGTAAGCTCCCCTGCCCAGCAAATTGTCGTCATCTGTCGCCATGATTGGTCATCAATGGTGACTCCTTTTTGAGTGATAACTCTTTCGCCACTGTGTGTTAGACTCATGTGGCATAGCAATTGCTATTCCTGGTGATCTTGTGCTATAACGACGTTGTGTTCCATCTAGCGACATGTGTGAGCCACTTCACACAGGTTGACGAGGACTCACGACAATTTGCTGGGTGGAGATGGCGATGACTTTGTTAAAATAAATACCTTTCCATTCTAAAACAGTACCAGCGCATAGTCTTTTTTCCCATCACTATGAAAACTATTTCTCATTGCAAAGGTCACTTATTTGGCCTGGAGCCAGTAGTGGTTGCGCACAGGCCTTAGCACCACCATGCAGTGCCCATATGTTGTAGCCAGTGTTTTCCCTTGGGATAGGGTGTAATGGACAGCCCTGCGAGCAGCTCGGCCATCCCAGGCCTTGTCGAGGAGCTGCTCCTCAAATGAACTCATTCATATTCCTTCCGCCTGGGCCTCTCCTAGCGTGCACACTAACCAGCGGGTGTTGCAACAAGAAACAGAGAAAAATGCTTTTACTTAGGAGTATGTCCAACTGTGGCTGGGGATAAGCATAATTCCTTTCTCTCTGAAATGGCTTTGGAGAGGGCCCTCTAGACTTCCATAACAATGTATAGCCGTGTTGTGAAACATAGATGTCATGAACAGCTGTTATGATAATTACTCCTACAAATGTATGGAAGTTTAATTACATGCATGATTAGATAGGGGTTGGGCTGATTGTTTTCACTATTGCAATGTATACCTGACACCTTTATAATAAAGCTACATTTGTCTTTCCTGTGCCATGCATTTGATTGTACCCAGAAATCCTACAACTGTATGGAAGTTTAATTACATGCATGATTAGATAGGGGTTGGGCTGATTGTTTTCACTATTGCAATGTATACCTGACACCTTTATAATAAAGCTACATTTGTCTTTCCTGTGCCATGCATTTGATTGTACCCAGAAATCCTACAAATGTATGGAAGTTTAATTACATGCATGATGAGATATGGGTCGGGCTGATTTTTTTTTCACTATTGCAATTTATACCTGACACCTTGATAATAAAGCTATCTTTGTATTTTATGTCACATGCATAAACCTCTTTGATTGCATTCAGAAATCTATTTCTTTTTTAATATTCTCAGAGGATTATACAATGATTTTGATGTATTAGTGGTGAATTTAGACAGGGGAATCGGGGCCCCTCCGTTTCCTGCTGTATGCTATAGTTATAGAGTTTATTTGCAACAAAAAGGGGAATCCTCCTTTAGAAATCGTTGATACGCCACTTTTAAATCTGTAGATTATTGCCTAGGTAAATGCCCCTCTTTAGGCACATACAGCAAAGTGTAAATGCTACCTTTACATGATAAAACACCAATACACTGGAGACAATGCATACAAAAGGATCGACCACAGCGTGATTACTCCCTAGGGGTTGGGGGCGGGGTTACTCACTGTATGATGGTATTTCCCCATTGCCAAACTACAGATCCCCTAAATCCAGGTGATATGACTGCTCCCAGGTTCCTGAAGGAATCCACCACCCCCTGATTTTAGGGCATTTGCAGTTACCACCCCCTAGTTTCAGGGCATTTGAAGGGACTGTACCTGAGATTTGCAGAAATATGTGGACTCTGATATGTACAGCTATGTTTTTTTCTTCAGAGAAGATATTTACCGCCCCCTATTTCTGAGGTGCACACACAGGTACTGCCCCCTATATTAGAGGTGTACACACAGTTCCTTCCCCCTATTTTTAATAGGCACACAGTTACCGCCCCCTAAATTTTGTTTGGCCGCCTCTGCTTCTGGATCCCATTTGGCAGTCGGTAGCCTATTCTGACCTGAGTATCCCCCTTGGATCTACTCCCTCCGTCCTCCTCCTGTGCTTGCATGGCTACCCTTTCCACTTCACAGAAGCACGACACTGTCATGATTGATACCCGTCCACCTGACATTGCCCTCTTCTTAGGGAGTGATCATTTTTGAACAACAGGGGGGGCTGGTGGGTTTGCACGCGGACGCGCGAAAAAAATTTCGACCCCCCCTCTCGAGGGGGTAAAATCTTTTCGACCCCCCCATAAGGGACAAAAATCACGCGCGAACGTCCCCTTTTAGCCTATAGTAACGCGCGGGGTTTTCCACTGAAAACAGGTGAAATTATTTTGACCCCCCCATCAGAGGTATTGAAAAAATTCCGACCCCCCCCCTGGTCAAGGGGTTGAAAAAATTCTGACCCCCCCCTCAAACCCACCGGCCCCCCCCCTGTTGTTAAAAAATGATCACTCCCTTAGTGGAGCAGAGAGACATTTGCTCTGTGCAGCCATCCCTCAAGACCTCCCCTATACTTGCTGTTGGTATCGTAGGCCTACCACAATAGCTCTTTTAAATGTCGGGCTTTTGAATAGCCCACTTGGCAAGTTTTTATTCATCAACGTCCATTTCTTATCCCGAGAACTATCTATGACTCAATTAAAGAGAATTTTATTTCTTAGTTTAAAAATGATTTTTGTCTTCAAAACATTTTCTTAACGTTTTTCCCCACATGTTACACATGTTTGCCACAATGTAAGAGGAATGGCATCTAAATAATGACGGAATCCTCATCCCAAAGTTATTTTTTACAGAGATTCCTTGTACCACCGTACTGCTACCTGGTGCTCCTTGTAAAAACTACACTGGCTCCCTGCTATATGATTACGGTGGTTTACTGTTCAATTTTACAAGGATCCCTTGTAGATTCAACAGTTATTTTTTACAGTGCAGCTGAGAGTACTATAGAAGTGGACGATGGTGTGCCAATGGTACATCCTTATTTATTTTATTTTATTATTTTTTTTTTTGGGGGGGGGGGACAGTTTAGCCCGTTTTTGAAAGACAAAATAATACATTTGTGGCCTTTCCTTCAGAACTACCAAAAAAGCATCACTAATCAAAATGTTTGACATGTACCATACTGAGACCTGTTCTATAAGGATAAATAAGATCACAAGGTTGCTTAACCCTTTAAGGGCCGCTGATGCAGGAGTGCATCATGATGCTCCAATGAAGTGCTAGCGAGGCTGCTCACCAGCACTTCATTGGAGCATCATGCCCACCCTACGGGGTTTGGAACATATACTCCCGTAGAGTCGGCATGATGCACCAATGAAGTACTGACAAGCAGTCCCGCCAGCACTTCATTGGTGCACCATGATGACCATTGGACATGATGCATTAATGCATCAGCAGCCCTTAAAGTGTTAAGTCATTATTTATCAATGGGGAGGGGAGGTTGGGTTTGGGGGCATAAAACTTATAACCGCTCTTGAGGGGAGGTGTAAAATATTTAGCCTCTTTTTAGCAAAAAGAAACATGCACATTATAGATCAAAGAAGGGCATTAAACTTCTCTGCGCTTCTGCCGTGTGCATGGGGGACACAAAGGGGGCGTGAAAAATGTCCATGCATCCACACACACACAAAAAAAAACTCACCACCCGCTCTTGATTAATAATGACCACTCCCTAAGAATTGCCGAGTGCCAGCATTTATGCGAATCAGTACGGTAAGAGGGCGTTGGGGTATTTCTGATTAGAATTGAGCTCACATGGACACACAGAGCTGATATCAATCTCTTACCAAAGCCCTAACGCCAACTTCCTGTCCATGCAGGGGGAGGCAGGATGAAGGAAACGCCAAATCTGAATGCATAGGCTGCAATCGGTGGTGGCATTTGTCACCACTGAAAGGGCAAAGGGAAGTCAGCGTGGGTCGCCTTTCTCGCTAAATGGCAATAAAGTTATGTGTGTCCACATGTGAAATTATGGCCTCTATGAGAGAAAATTATGAACAATAGAATTTTGATGTAAGAATGAGTTGAGTTTGAAAAATAACTTATTTAGCTGTAATCAATTATGTTACATTATCAGCTATTCATTGTAGCCAAAATAAGAAGAGAAAGAGTAAACGACACAATATGAAAGCACTTCAGAGGGGAAGGACAAGGTTCAACTACAATGATGATATAGCAGATGAAATAAGAATATGAGCTCAATGAAAAGGATCTGCACCGTATGAAGCGCTACCACTTAATGTCAAGATTTGACTTAAGCATCCACTGTAGCAACCAAGGTTATGAGGCACTGGACCAATCAGAGAACAACGGCCTCTTTCTGATGCCATGACTGTCCAAAATTAGGTCAGATTTAGGTCAAGTCTTGTTCCTAATATGGTCATGGCCTTTTAATTAGGTCAGTCTGTTGGACAATTGTTGTCATGAAAAAGTAGTGGATTTGGACAGATATTTTGAGTGTGACCCTGGAATGGTATGGTTTCAAACTGAGTGTCGCATTAGGCGTGATTTTTAGAGAAGCATTAAATGTATAATGATAAATTAGCCCAGAAGGTTCAATGTATATAAATTAATGTATTTGGATGTACTCTGAATTTTTAGTGGGTGATTTACAGACAACCTTGGAAAATAAAATTTTCGCCATTAAAAATATGTCGTAAAATCACTGAATATTTGTCAAAAAATCTGAGTGTGGAAAAAGAACTCTTGATTAAGTCTGCCAAAATTAGTGTGAAGAAGCATGCCTCCGTCCATTGATTGTGAGTTATATGGATGTAATATATGATGAATAGACTTGCACGAGTTGGCTTCAGGGGGTGATATAAGCATGAGCCGTAGGCGAATGCTTATATTAAACCCCTGAAGACAACGAGTGCAAGTTTATTCATTATATATTGCCCTTATAACACGGTTTCCTCCATTAATTCTTAGTATTTACCTTTAAAAATAATAGAATCCATTGATTTCTTATGCGAGTCGACAAGACGGCCCTCTGCCATCTTGGTTTCATGTTGGCGTATGGTTAAGCTGGCGAGCTCCTGCAACTCCCACTCTCATAGGCCTACTATTGCGAACACGTCGAGACAGAGCTGCGCCAGTCTAAAATATAATCCATTCTGTACACACCAGGTGGTGGCACCTGTAGTGTTGACAGAATGGCGAAGACGCACGGCAAGTCGCTCGATTCGAAAGTTTAATAATTTTTTATATCAAATACAGCCATAATATCAAGTAATCTAGTCGATAGAGAGGTAGAATATGGTTTCAACTATGTTATGTCCAAAGCATTTCACTATATTTGGTACATAAGCTTCAAAAATGGAGAATTTACTTTCGTGTCAAGGTAGGTTTCAAGATGTCCACTCCGCTGTCCGTCCGCCGTGAATTTTGAGTGCTTTTATCGCTAGATATAGGAACTGATATTATCCATTTTCAGCACTGAAAACTCGCTAACCATGTTATAACGAGTCATATAAAAGGCGGGAATGGAGCAGCTTGGGTACCATCCCTCAGGTAGCTGTGCTGCCTCCTGTCCTCCTGGATCTATTAAATTTGGCAAGGGGCCTGTTTGAGCGTTGCTAGGGGGCAATGGGCACTGCCTAGAGACCAATGGCCCTATGACCTGTGGTCCCGACCCCCATCCTAGGATACCCCACATTCACCAGGTCCAATAGATGCCTCAATGAGCTCTGTGCTGTCCCAGCAACACCCACATTCCTCTATTGCCTCTCCAGACCACACCAGCAGCTAGAGACAATAGTATAGGTCATCATCGAGCTACTATTGTCGGCACCATAAGGGGTCTGTTCTTAGATATAACCAATTATGACTAGATTATTCTGTAGGAATCCAATACTGTACATGATATGGAATATATACGGTAGCCCACCCTGGGTATAATTGGCTATCTGGACATGTGCCTCCATGGCAGTTGATCCCCCTCCCTCTTCATAGTATCTGAGTAGCCCCCGCTAAGGCCAAAAACAAAGATAATTGTAAGATCCGGTAACATGGTCTAAATAGTTGAGGTATGTAGTTCAGTTTTTTTTTCAATGTTTTTATTGAGTCATATTTTGGCTAGAATATTGAATTGTTATCACCAATAACAATAACAGTTTATTCATTTATCTATCATACCAGCCAAAACATAGAAAACTGGGGTAAAGATATCAGATTCTTTACTTGAACACAAGGAAAATCTGAAAATCAAAAGTGTGAAATCGATATGAAAATATTATTTAAAAAAAATCTGAATTCGGCCCTCTTTTGCTGAGGTAGGTCAGGTTACTGGAAACTAAACTTTTTTGACCTATCAGATTATTTCCAATATCCCTTTATTCTAGCATCTGGGCAGGTATGTGCATTGCTTTCAAGTGCTGAATTCGCCATTGGCATCATCATTATAAATGGTATTAGGAGGGGTTCATTAAAACTTAATGGTGGCCAATGAAAGTCTTTGCAAAGGATGGAAAGGTAATATACTAAAGACCCTAAAATTGGTAAAATAGTTGTTGAATGTTCCCTCACATATTACTATCGGTACCCTCAGCTGTTATGGAAGGAGTGTCATTGCTTTACCCTCGCAGCTCCGCGGCTCGGGTATATACAGCATATACAGCCCTAGGGCCCCGATATGCATCATCTATTAGCTTAATGTACTTTTGAGGACTTAAGGTGGCCAGAAGCAATTAATTTGTTGACCGAGACTAGTCAAACTGCACTTTAGACTACCTTTTTCAAGATCAGGTTTTTCAGTTCATGAATCCTGTTTATCTTTTACAGCCACGGCAACGCAAACCCCACAAAGTTTATTTTCACATTACACTTCCCAACAGGGAACGATATGAAAAATAAAAGAAGAAAAATGTCCAATTCACTTAATGAGAACATCTTATTTACTCAAAACACGCAGCAGCGGCTTCTGCATATGAGTAAACAGCGCTCTCTGCCACCCACGGGATGTTAGCACAATGATCAAATACTTTTCTTTCCATGCACAAACATTAAAACCTCTAAAATTAAATTGCCCATTCCAAATATCCCTCACGGGAAGCCATGTCCTTCTCTTGCCAAACTATCCACAGGGGCATTTCTGGTGAATCTCGTCAGTAAAATAGGTTTTGTTGCCCCTTTTATTGCTCATTTGATGAGCTAATGAGGGTCGGCATGTTGCACCAATGAGGCGCTGAGCGATGAGCATTATGCCGATTCTCTGGAAGTGTACCAGTCTCGAAGGGTGAGGATGATGATTGAATGTAGCCCTAGTGAGTAACTCGCCAGGCCTGCATTCTTGACGGCCAGTGGGCCTTATGCAGCCGCTAAAGGGTTAATCACTACCGGGGTATCTGAATGATGGTGAAGAAGTGTCTGTGAGCATTGGGATCCTCCTGTGCCAGCGATCAATGGTCTATAGTCAATGGGATTAGCTAATCTCTTATCCAGAGCAGATCAAAGTGGGCGTACACTGCATGGATTTGTTACTAGTCAGACGGCAAACAGACAAAGCATGGACAAAAAGCATCATGATGATGGCAGATGGATGAATTATTGCTTTTGTTGGAGCACCCATCTCTCACTTGTATTAAAGATCTTTTAGAATTATAATTAATTATTTAGCTGCAGATCCATGTAGGATTAACCTATCATGTTGATTCTGCCATGCAATTTGTCAAAGAGCGCAATGTCTGCCCTTTTGGTGTTGTCAATCACGGGCGTGGACTGGTTACCAGGTTTAGTCTGTGTAGGTGTTATCTATATATATGCTATAGAAGGGTGAGAAACTAAAGGGAACAGTGCTGCCCTCTGGTGCTTTTATTTGCTATGCACAGACCTTGATTACAGAGGTGAGTGGTGACTTTGCCAAAGTAACCCCTCACTCCGTAATCAAGGTCTGTGCATAGCAAATAAAGGCACCAGAGGGCAGCACTGTTCCCATTAGTTTCTCACCCTTCTATAGCATACGGGTAACACATACAAAGACTAAACCTGGTAACCAGTCCACGCCCATGTTGTCAATTGTTCTTCTGCACTCTCTATATCATCTAGTGAATACAGTTTATATCCCTTCAATTTAACACAAGTAACCCATCTATATAGTAGAAGGCTTACCTAACATTAGTAAATGTTGATAGTGTTGCCATTTTTACCGATGCTATCATTTTTCAGTAACCCAATGAGCCTCAGTTCGTGACTATTGAGCTGTATGTTTAGTATATTCGAATCATTTTGTGATATGTACATGGCCTCTTCTGTATAATCACATTATAATTATGATATATAGCAGAGACATGATAGTTTCTATGCCATTGCGTGTCTAGTATACTGTTGTAAACATGAACCAGGAGCTTAATTCAAAACATCCTGGGATCGCAACCCCAGCGATCTTAGTGTAGGCACATATCATAAGACCTGGCCGGTCTACCCTATCTAATGCAGTGGTTGCAGGCCTGCCAGGAATAGTAAGTCCTGGGATCACTTCACTATTCCTTTTCCAGCACTAAGATCACTGCAATCTTAGTGAAAGAATTGCACAGTGGTTTAACCTGAGTACAAGAGCACTTACAGGGAACACTCCTGATCGAAAAAGTGAATAGCTTGCTGCATACATATAGAGGGGAGGGAGGATGTTTGCTGAGTGTCCTTGAGGGCTCTTAGGGCTACTCATGCATTAAGTGCACTGTAAGGTAATTTTTCCCTTCTCTCTCTTTGTCCTGGGGGGCACAATGCTTCTAATAGGCAAACGTAAATCATACATTCATGGGAACAACTCTTGAATACTGTACTGGTTCAACTGCACCCTGTGCTCTTTTGTTAGCCCATATGGGGATGGGGAACGATGGTATAAACACTGTTGTGAAGAAGAGTGACTCCACAGCTATTCCTTTATTTTGGGACTCTTACCCCTGTGCCCAGCCAGTACTTCTTGGAATAGTGTAGGAGGGCTGAGGCTAAGATCGATGCGATCTTATTGCTGGCTAGGAAATGTGAACGCAGTCTGATCTTAAGATCGCTTAATAGAATAATTCCTAAGATCGCTGGGGTTGCAATCCCAGGATGTTTTGAATTAACCTCCAGGACCACACTAATTGTTTTATACACAGATATAATGGCATGACATTGACTAAGGCTATCCTGGTGTCTTCAGTGGCGGATTTAGATGGGGGGCGTGCCCCATCCTTTTTGACAGTAGTTCAGAGTTTATTTGCCTTTTTTGCCCCCAAATCTAGCAAAACCTTTGGTCACAAACAAGGGGCGCGCCCACTCCTTTTTAAAATCCTGGATCCGCCACTGGTCTTAGGCCAAATATGCCTTATACAGCGCTTGGGTCAGGCGCAAGCCAACTCCCTATCGACCACTCAGGTCTCTGGAGGCGTTGCAGACATGCTGGGTACAAGACACTCAGTAATGGCCACCGTAAACCTTCTATAGAAGACTCCGCCATCCTCAATGGTAACAGCTCAGGTTCAGGAGCCAATCTCCAAAGCAAGGGAATTATGATACCCCACTGGCTTCATTGAAAACGGCAAGGCGTGTTGGAATTAATATTCCCACTGAGTCCAAGCTGGATGGACACTATTGAGTACCTTTTTATGTTGAGGGTGGTGGTTCTGCAAGAGCTTTGTACTTCAAGACTGTGGGCCTGGGATTGCTTTACAGTGTGTTGGTTAGCACCAACAAAGCCTAGTCACGGGCCAATAAGAGGTGCTTTTGTATGGACCATTCCCCTCATCAAATGCTGCAAGACTTGCAAGCACTAGCTCCCAGTGTCAAAGTCAGTTTGTCACCAAAGTCTCCCCGAGCAGCTTCAGTCGCTCTTAAAGGTGTCAGGCTGGAAATGAGCTGCTCCTCACTTCCAGTCTGAGTTTCATTTCTGTTTTTGTTCAGGTGGCTCTGGATAGCAGCTCTGTCCTCAGCAACCTTTGAGTTCACCTGGGAGGTTTTGTAATCAATTCAAATTTTCAAACTTGGATTTTGAGATCGGCAGCCTTATTCCTGTTATCTATAATGAAAATTATAAGTAAACTTTGGAAGTTCATAAGACGAGCTGTTGAATGAAATTTTATATTTCAGCGATATTCTCTTATTTGCTAGATAAATAAGCTGTTTTGTATGAGGGGAATGATGGTTCCCACGTAGTGCTCGAGGGATACAGGTGCGACTAATTATCATAAACCAACTATTGAAGAGCGTCTATTTGGAGGCAAAACACCTGTACATGCAGTACATTGTATTACCTTTATAGAAACAATCCACAACCACTGCATATAGGGCCTAGCTGCCCCCTCCCCTACATCCACTCTGCATAAGTATTATTTATATGCATGGGTGTTCCTTTCCAAGCAACCTTCAGAGCAGAACAATAGCAGGTTCCGACCATGCATGACAAACCTGTTAACCTCCATAATGCCATATATCAACCATGGCATATAGGAAATGATGGCTTGGGGGAAGCACTTCTGCTATAACAGTGTCGTGTCGTGAAGGCCACTCAGAGTGTCATCCTTTATTCAGACCACAAAGATGAAGTATGACTAGCATTACACTTGTTATCTAGAGACTATGGGTCTAGATATAACTGTTATTTAGAATAATTGTATCTTCCCGAAAGGGAGTCAATGATTGGCCAGACTCCCTTTTAGAAGGGAGTCAAAGGTGACCTAGACTCTCCTTTGGAGTAAAGGGGAGTCAATTTGAAGGCAAAACCTGGACTCCCTTAAGAGAGTCAGCTGACTCCCTTTCATCAGAAAGGGGAGTCAATCTGAAGGCAAGCCTGGAGTCTGCTTTTGACTCCCTTTATTTTCTGTGTGTAAGTGTAATGACACCGACCTCCACCGCGACCAGGACATCAACTAAGTGTAGCCTCAAAGGAAAATGACATTCTATTCTTCACCTAATGAATCTTAAGTATACTGCAAAATTGGTGTTTAGATTTTAAACATGTTTAGGTCTAAACATCTTTAAAACCTAAACATATTCGTCAGTTAGGTGTATCATCAACTACGCATGTTCAGACGTTTAGAGTTTAAACAGTTGAATATTAGGTGTTAAGATTCAAACATCAATATGTTTAGATACTTGGATGTCAAATCCACACCAGGTAGCAGCACTACCTCTGAATGGACTATCTGCACACAGTTGTAATCAGTTGTTGTGACAAATATCCCCAAATGCCTTGTTTATCATAGTGTCATTTCATTAAATGTTATGAAAATAGACACAACAATTAAAAATTAACTAAATTCAACTTACACCTCCATCATAACCATAAAATAATCAATGAGCTCCATGACTTACACCTATGTCATGTTATTTTGTAAACTATAAAGCAATGTCCTTCTTGCCAACCTGTTGTGTCGGGAGGCGTGGCGCAGTCGGTAGCGCGTCCGCTCACAGGCCGTAAGGTCGTGGGTTCGGTTCCCGGCCCGGCCAGGGCATAGTGGTGGTTCCAAAAGTTGCCGTAAGGTGTCAGTTGAGTTCCTCCCTGCTCTGGCTAGGCTGTGCTGGAAAGTCTCTCGGCGGTCATGGCAGACAAATGACTTGAAACAGGCCTGTCCATCTCTCACTATGCCTATGTAGTGACGGATGTTAAAGAACCATTGCCTCGGTAAATGTGTAGGGGCGTGATTTCTACCTTCCCATAGATGCGGTCACCATCATCCCCCCTCCCCATTAGACTAGGGTCCGGGCATGCAACGCCACAAGGGTAATCTCACTTCGGTGTGGATACAACCCGCGGGACCTCTCACCCTTGAGTGTCGGCCGCAAGGAAGGCACGAGGTGAGATAAAATTTGTAAGTAAGCCAACCTGTTGTACTTCCTCAAGTCTCCTATTCTAATGCACTGTGTACATATAATATGTGTATATAGCTGTGGCTGACATCTTTTGAGACTTTGCAGTGTAAATACCTGCTGATGTCCTCCAGTAAATGAGAAAGATATTCCTTTATTTTTTTAATGGATACAATGTCTGCAAACCCCTTACTTCCAACCAAATCACTTATACATCTAAACGCAAAAATTCATAAACATCTAAATGCAAAATTTCATCGATATCTAAACACAAATTTTGAACCTAAACACCTAGATTTCTAAACACTTGAGCTAAGCACATTGTTTGGCTAAACATGTTTAGGAAATTAATGTGATTACAAAAACGTTGCAAGAATATGTTTAGAATTGTGTTTAGGATCTAAACACCATTTTTGCAGTGTAGGACTTAATGAATTGGTCAGTAGCTCTGATGTAACGTCCAATTCTATTAAAGCACAGTCAATCAGGTAATACCGTTAGGCTCATTTGGCATTGTCCTTAATGAAGGAATTAAGAATCAATATAAACTAATATGCTCCTCACTAATGATCATGTGGCACCACTTGGGGTCGATGTCCTCAGGCTTCACTGCCAATCTCTGCTGAAACTGCTATCCAAGCTAAACCAATACCTTTTGAGGGTAAACACTATTGAAGCTTCTGTCATGCTACCCACTGTTCCTTCTCTTATATCAAACCTGGAGACTCCTTGTTCTATAATCTAATAAGTACATGCACTACCCAGTAGCAATAGAAATCCACTTGAAGTTGAATCAACATTGGCATCTGGTTGTCTGACGCTGGTTAGCCAGACAGTTGCGTTGAATGTATGAGAATTTTGCCCACCATGTATATCAAGTTCTAATATACGAAGAAACTGTAAAGGTGATTCAAGCATTAATACCAAATAGGAGTTTCTATCAAAGGATTATTGGACTCATGACGATTACCAAGTACTTCAAAGGAAAGGGAACAGCGCATGGTAAATCAATTACACAAATGTCATGTGGAAAAAAAAATATTTAATTCTATACCCTTTTTCTGAAAATTAATAAGGAGTTAGTTTTTACCAATATCAATGATGATAACTAAACACCTACCATGAATGTCCACTACGCTAATGGCCATTTGAAGCACGTAGAAGAACAGTATACGGAAGTCCTCACACATCCTTGGGTATGCAGATAAACACAGAATAAAGCAGAAGAGTAGAAACCCTAGAGGTAAATTCCAAAATCTGTTTGCCCCCCTCCTACCAGGTAAACCTCCAAGCAGTGATACAGTCCCTGGGTTGTGGCTGGGGTATACAAGTGACATGAGTCCTGAGGGCGCGGCATGGCATGGCGTATGTGCTAGCTTGTCACTGGGCAGCAGCAGGTATTGTTGTAAAGGCCAGGTGTGCATCTCTGCTACAGTACATCTCCTCCAGACCCCAGCTGCAGAGCGCGTCCAGCCCACACGCCGACACAGGAGCGTCTCCACTCCCGCAAATGCCAGCAATTCATTCGCACGCTGTCCTGAAGACGGCGCCACAGTCGGCCTGTGTTGAACTGCTCGGGCGGGAACGAGTTGCTCAGCCTTATCTGCAGAAGACAGACTTGGGCTAGTGTCTGTGGGAAGTATCAGTAAAAGCCCTGCTGCTAGCCCAGAACTGGCTTCTATACATCTAACTTTATTGGGGGTTAAGGATAGTTTACTCACGACTTACGCTTTCGGAGCACTGAGAGTACTACGGTCACAATGGTCTATAAATGCAGGTCCAGCAAAAATCTGCTTCCCAAAAATAAACAGACCTAAGCAGATTTGATATACTAGTTTTATCATGCAATATGAGGAGATGAAATATGCTTTCAGGCAATGTTACAAGTAGTAAGAATCAGACTCAATGGGTAAGCCATTTCTGTTATTGATAATAACAATACTGCGTGATATTTTCTTGATAATTTACATGCATTCCTGCTTCGATTATAAACACAGAGAGAAGTAATGGAGTCACTGTGACTCTGAATTGGGAGTCCAGCTTCTATCACTCAGATGACCCCCTTTTCGACTCCTTTGTGACTCCCTAGAAAGAGGGAGTCAATGGACTGACTCCCTAGGAATACAGAGTCAAGCTTGTTTGACTCTCCACTTTGAGTAATTTGTGAATGGATTGGTTGAATCTTTTATTGAAACAGCAAATCTCATAATTTCTGGGTTATTTTAAATTATTTAGTGTGTACTTAAATCTTTATTCCGGGATAGGAGTATACCATGTCCAAAGATGATGTGATACAATGCTGTGATACATCTTTCTTTTTCTTACTTTACCTTAGTCATCCAGGTCACTCTGATATGACCAAATTAAACACTATGAATACTTTGAATGTACACTTTAGCCTCAGAAATGGTGTCTTCGCTGTACAGCAGCTTTTGTTTAACCCTTGCACAAAGTTGATCATACCACCTATATTCCATGTGAGGACAATTGCTAGATTTATGCTACCCTACTCCCACCTCCTATTCTTCTATATATTCATTGTGTTTTGACTCCATTCCCAATGCTATGACTCCATTTCCTCTCTCTGTGAAGTGTAAGGTACATCTTAAAGAAATAAAGGTGAAAGCACGAATAGGGCATCCTGTATCCATCAAAACTGATATGAATGTTCTTGGTCGTACAGCTGGATAGAGTAATTTCAGAAATTGAAATTATCTCTAGTGCACCTCTTACTGATGTATTCTCAAGGTCTAGCACCTATCCACTAGTCAGTCATGTGTATTTTCAGTCCAGACCAATTATAAAACATCAATCATATATTGCAGGAAAGGTATGTTACGATTATAATAATTCACCTCATCTCTGATCCAATGTGCCATACAACTTTTAATATGCTTGAACTTTTGTTGCCCACCCATGAGAGTCGGCGGTAAATTTGCTTAAGAAACAATTATTTTGCATTCACTGATGAAGCAGATGAGATTATAGCTAACTCTATCCACACACTTGCTCTATTTGTCTTGCGAGGACAGTCGTACAATTTGCATTAATTCAGTGTTGAATCAACATTTGTAAGTTTGGCATATCACCAGTGGGTTGAAATATGTTTGAATTTGAAAGTTGAGACAACATAATCAAATCAACTGCGATTCAACATCTTAACATCAGTGCCAATCTAATATAATTATACATGTATTTTTATGTTGATTCAACATTGTTTTAACTTTGATAGTTCTGATGTGATCCTGAGTTGACATGTATAAACATTGAATCAACATAGAAATTGACATAGTCAGTTCAATGATGACAAAATCAATGGTTGACAAAATTGAAATGAAACCATTGAAAAAGTGTTGAAGACAGGTTGATCAACACTATCAATGCATATCAACCAGTTTTCAATGTTGATTCAATGTTCTGTGCCCACTGGGCAGCTGTAGAAACGATTAAGTGCTAGTCATAAAGACATTAAGTTAACACTTGAATAGGGGTAGAGCATGAATGACAGAGCAACAAAGAGCAGTTTCTTAAGAAAAGAGCCAAAGGATATGTATAGAACATACTCCCTAAGATGACAAAAGGACAATAGCTGAATTCAAATTAGGAAATCACTCCTTGAGGTCAGATTATGTATCTCGTCCGAAAACCTTTTTCTTTCTTCTTCTTCTTTTACCTTAGATGTATACATTTGTTTGTGTCTCATTCTTTTGGGATTTCAAAGAATATCCTCTCTATATTTGGAAAGCCTTGTGGGACTTCAGACATTTATGATCATGGAAATGTGTGGGCGTGTGTAAGGGTTTGTGACCTTACGGACCTGGGGGGTTCGGGTCTTACGGTTCGGAAAGAAAGAGTAAGACAGTATTCCAAGTGTATGCCAACGGTTAGGTTTATTACTTAACGCACACTCACGGCTGCCGAATGATATCAAAGAGGCAGCTAATATTAAAAGACAGTGGTTTACATAGTGTGGAGGCCAGAAGGGCCTCTGACGTAGCGGCTGAGCCCTGGGCTTTATATACGGACCCAGGTGTTCGTCGTCAGATGTCCCCACAGACCCGGATCGGTGCTGCCACCTATCCGGAACCTGAGGAACGTCCGACGACTCGACTCACCCGCCACGTCAGACGGTACCCAACTCCTATGGTTTAGTAAAGTGTACCTCTACACCACTCCCCCAGACATTTAGGAGGGTGTTATACATATAATATTACTAGGATAACATTTCTACATGTCTAAACCTTTAGTAATAGAGGTACAACCATAGGTATAACATTAACACTAAATAAATTGTGAACCAGATGTCATATATATATATATATTCGATAGTGAAATTTAGTTACATATAACGATTAGGATGTTGAAATATTATACGAATTACTTGAAGAAGAGACAGTTATGTGAAACGGAACTGTCTATTTAATTATTATACCACATAATATTATATTATATTTCAGGTATAATTAATAAGACAAGTAATATGAATCGTATACATGTGATGATGACAGCTATATGTAACGGAACTGTCGATAATAAAACATATCACATAATAACATCCGTATGTGTGTTTGTAGTATTGACACCACATTTGAATATGTAGTCTTAAAGAAGACTGTTATAGTAACGTCACTATCTAATGACATGTCGTATATTAATATTATACGAATTACTTGAGATTCCGTGAGTAGTACGAATAGGATTATTTATACCATACACTTAGAAAAAAGAAAAAAATTCACGGTGTGGTAATGAATATGATAATGATATATTATCACCGTGTATCTAACAATCTTTATAGCACCAGATCATTATACTTATTATATAATTTGTCTCGCAGGACAATAATATGTGTTATCTGGTGAAGTTTAACGGATCTTATAATATGAATACTAATAGTAATTAGAGATCCGTATCAGGAAATGTCTATGTACCCGTATTATAATATGTATCTAGTGGATATATACATACATATAATATTATAGAAAAATAGAAATATGACATTATATACAATATACAGAAATTATAAATGCTGCTGAAGTCTTCTGCTGTATCCTCCGGGTACTAGTAGGTAGGTGTGGTCAGCTAACCACGGGATGGACGTGCTAAAGTTTATGGTTCCTTTATATAGAGTGAACACGGTAGTTGATTTGGGGCAGCTACCCACAATCCTCTAGTAGTGCTAAAGTTTATAGTATATCCGAATGGTGTAGATTTGTAGAATAATAGTCCGGATGTGTCAACTGTGTAGAGAACGTAATCCTTTTTAAGTTTAGTTGACATAAGTAAAATAATAGTCCGATATAGGTTGATCCGGAAGTAATAGTAGTATTTGATATAAGTCCATTCGGGAGTACAGATGAGTTGTAGAGGTAAATCGTAAAGTCCATCCTAGTAATTGGTTAGCACGGGTAACAGCAGGAGTCTGGAACTGGCATCCGGATACGTCTCACAGCAGCAAGTCTACTATCGGATTGTTCATGGATGAAATTATAAATCCGAATAGGCTATTCAGGGTGCAATAAATGTTATACAACCTGAATTATATAATAGACTGGTCAAAGGAACCCGGAACACATATCATAGGTGTTCATGCACTAGTGAATAAAACATTCGCAGACCTATAGGGTTCCGCAAAGACTATATCTGGTCATTTGGTGTTGGAAAAAAAATTATGGAAGAAATAACCCTAGCATGCTTTAAACGGATTTCTTAGCATGCTTCTTCTTCAGAAGAGCTAAAGCCGACTCGGGAGTGCCGTCCCACTCGTCCAAGTCGACTCCGAACACCCTCATGAACTTAGTGTTCAGATTGGTGTTCCGAGTGATCTCCTCCTTTACACGCTTTTCCAACACGTGTACATCCATAGCTGCCTTTTCTTGGGCAGCTGCGGCAGCCTCCTCCTGGGCTTTCACATCGTCCCGGATGAGGGTCTCGAGACGTTGCTTTTCAGCGTCGCCCACCTGTTTCATACACAACAGAGTTTCGTTTAGGAGACCCTGATGAAACTCGATCGCTTTCTCACGAACGCTCTTCTCCCAATGGGTGTAGATGGCCTTCTGGACATCTGCCTCCCCTTGGCGAGACTTCTCGAACCAAACTTCCGCATTACCGGTTTTAATGGTAATAGCGTCCTTTGGTTTCTCAGGTGCAGCGACAGCCTTGGGAGGAGTCGAGGCCGCCTGTGGACCACTTCCGGGTTTAGGACTCCCGGACACACCTGTCGTTGGTACACAGAAGGCAGGTGGTACATTCTGTTTCAGTCCCATTTGCAGGTACATGTTTAACTGCTCCTGGGTAAAGGTAACTGGTGGGGCGGCTGGAGCGGATGCAGATCCGGCGGCAGCAGATGCGGTGGTCTTCTTTGGCATAAGGCGACCATCCTTTCCTACCACCAAGGTCTGGCTCTCAGGTCCAGGTCCCTGGTTTAAGGACGGAAAGTTTCGAGAACTCACTTTCCCAGGTTTAGATACGGCTCCAGCGTATCCGGCAGGTTCGGGCTTCTTGAACACCGGAGTGCCCTGAGCCTGCTCTGCGGGGTGCCTTGCCAGAGGGGACCTGGAACGGTCCTCTGCTCTGACTTTCGATTTCGTCGTGCTCTGACCATTACCGTTGCCGCCACGGTTCTGGTCTCTCCTGCTCCTTTCACGAGCTCTCTTTGCATCCTTTCCGGATTCCTCGCATTTCTGCCAGAGAGACTCGTGCATGTCCAGTTTACCCTTTCCAGGAGTCAGGACTATCTTTGCTCGGAGTTTCGAATCCTTGGTCTTCGGAACTTCGCAGAGGACTTGGTCCCCTGGTCGGATCTTAGACCAAGCATCCTCGCTCAGGCTGTCGAACTCCTTCATGAGTTCCTGATGAAGCTCCATGATGCGCTTCCGTGCCCCGTCCAAACCTTCTGCGTGGCATTTCTTCTGGTGTCTAGCCAGATCACTACGTCGGTTGTATTGCACCTTCGTAGTACACTTCTTGCCCTTCTTACCATAACTCGGATCACAAATGTAAACCGGGTGATGGTGGAAGTGGGCCTCTACCAGATGCCTTTGGAACCGGGCTGGAGTACTCCAGGTCCGGATCGAGACATCACTCGCATCCTGGCAGATAGAGAAGGGACAGGACTTTTGATCGTCGCCGTACCACTTCTCTAAAGCCCAACGCAGCTTCCTCCTCTGGGTATAAGTGTAATACCCTTCGGTGTGGTTTAGCATAAGCCACATCTTTCGATAGGCTTTGCTCGGATTGGGGTCCTCGTCCGAAAGACGCATCCAATCTTCATCATCCGACTCATCGTTCTTATTGATTGAGTCTGGACAGGCATAGAGGGTAGAGCCGTCCTTCTTAACTCCGTACGCACAGTCGGAGAAACACGTCGGGATCCGGGTTTTGAATCCGGATTTGGCGTTAGCCCAACGTTCGGCCTCGGTTTGAGTTGATGGAGTGGCCTTCTCATCATACTCAACCGAGGATTCGTGCACCGACTCCTCGTCAGACGACTCAACCTCCATGGCAGTACTACCAGTGGTTGAGGTGCTGGGTTTCGGCTCGGCTCTCGCAGAATCCGGGAGATTCTTGAGCTTCCGAGCAGCGGATCGTCGGTTCTTACTGACCTTCCAGTCTTCCTCCGGTTCCTGGGTTCCGGATGTGCTGGAGGTCGTGGCTTCTACTGGGGTAGTAGTGCTGCCGGTAGCTGATGTAGCACTGGCGGAGCTTCTGGTGGCAAGCTTCAGGTCGGGGATAGGAGGTGCGGGTGCTTCCGCGGCCCTCTTAGCCTCTTCCTGTGCCTCCTGTTCGGCAGTCATACGGCGGACAATAACCGTCCGAAGGGCTGCAGCTCGGTCCAATCCGATTAGTGAATTGTTCTGGACATCCACCAATTCCTGTTCGGTTATGTAGTAACCGCCGTCCCACTGCTCGAAGTTAGCAGCGGCCTCCCGGAATTCCTTAGTGGTCCGGCACGGCGTCCGGATAGCACTAGGGCGTGGGTAGGTCTGGCCATCGGTATCCCAGACACAGCCTACCCAGTTGATGTTCGTAGCCTTGACGTTCCACAGGGACTTGTCAGGCTTCGGATACGCTCCGAGCTCGAAGGCTCGGTTAGCTGCGTACACGGTTTCACGGAAACCAGCGTCCACCATAAGTCCCCGTTGGAACCACGGCCAGTCTCGAAGCCACTCGGGAGGCATCCTGGTCAGCTGTTCGGGAGCCATGACGCCCTCGATAGCTATCCTGACTTTCGGGTCCATCCTGACTGGTGTCCCGTCCGCGTAGGTCACTTGTGCCTGCAGTTCCGGGTGGACATACAGGTAGCGACCATCATAGCTAGCTGGAAAAGGCTCCGCCACTGCTGGCTTCCACTCATCCTTCTGTCCGTCAACTTGGGTAGTTTCGGACTCTGTCGCTGCGGGTTCAGCACTCGCAGTCGCTCCGGATCCCTCGGCCGGGAGTGGAGATAGTAGTTTCTCTGGCTCATTTAGTGAGAATGAAGCCAGCTTCTCCTCGAACGAGCGATCCGTGGATTCCTCCACATCCATCATCTCGCTCTCTTCCTGTGTAACAGGCGACAAAGCTTCCGGAAAAGCTTCTGCGGACGGAGTCAGCTTATCCGGGTCACCGGATAGCTTGGCTGCAGCTACGGATTCCTCAGCCATGACCGGGGAATCACCTACGGGAGTAAAATACTCCTTTTTCCGGCTTTTACGGCGCCGGGGCCGACACAAGTGGAGTCTGCCTGCTGAGAGACAGACTCTGAGGGCGCACAAGGGGTTTGCTAGATGGTAGAATTTAAGAGAGAAGGGGTGACCCGACTGTCCCAAACGCTACCAAAAAACAATATGGCGACGGGCCAGCTTTCGTGACGTCATTTCCCCGCGGTCCGCGAGGTCACGAGAGGTCAGCCGAGACTGGACACGGTGACGTCATGCGGAAACGCACGTGCTACAGGCGGTACATCAACAAACTGATTGTTTTTAGGTAATTATCGCTCACCCCGATGACTCGACTGGGGATTTAAGTGGAGATTATGGAAAGCTTAAGCAAATCCACCGGATTATCCGTCCACTACCCATTGGTACATCATGCGGGGGCGACAAATAAGCCTTTAGGGTCAGTTGTCATCCGTTCCTCTAAATGTAAACATTACACTCGTTGTGTATACAGGTTAGGTCACTGCAGTCCTCTGGGCAATTCGGGGGCTGCGGCGAACGTATCTCCCCTTCTCGGATAGTTCTTTATCGGACCTGACAGTCTGAAGAGCTTTCTCTAGGTGCTTCTTAGCCTTAGAAACACCTTTCCTCTTCTTCTTGTCTTCACCTGCCGAGACTTTTTTAGCTCCCCCACGCTTAATCGGTGTTGGCGTGGGTGTCACTGATTCGGAACACTTTTTGGGTCTACCATGACCACGCTTCACTGTAGTGTTCTTTACCTGGTCTATTATGCGATTCTGATTCAGGATCCTTTCGGAACCTTCACCATACATTTCTGTGGAGGTCTCCCTCCCAGACCATCTCCTTAATCTAGCCACATTTGACTTATAGAGTCGACCAAGGTCAGACTTAATAATTACGGTACAATCACTGATAATTTGTGTTATAGTAAAGGGACCGTCCCAATTAGACGCTAATTTTATGTGTCTAAGCGGTTCATGTAATCTGAGGACTCTGTCTCCGGATTGGAATTTCCGATGCTTTAGATCGGTATCGTATCCTACTTTCTGCCATTTGGCACTTTTCTCCAAATCAATTCGGACAGACTCATATGCTTTTCTAAATCTGTCTCTTAAACATTCCACAAAAACTACATGGCAAGGTAGTTCAGGGTCCATTCCTACGACTCCAAAAACTAGGTCAGCAGGCATTATCAAATCCTCTCCGAATACTAAAAGGTTCGGAGAACAATTTGTACTTGAATGTACCGTACTATTATAGGCATGTGTCACAAAATGACATTGCTCATCCCAGTCATCCATATGTTCATTAACGAGTGACTTTAGGACTTGGATGAGGGTTCTATTGAACCTTTCCACCAATCCGTCGCTTTGTGGTCTATACGGATTGGTTCTAGTCTTGCAAATAGCTAAGTATTCGCACATACCCTGCCAGAGATTTGATTCGAACTCTCTGCCTTGGTCACTGTGTAACATTAATGGTACACCGAAGCTTAGTACCCAACCTTTTACAAAAGCTTCGGCACAAGTAATTGCTTTGTGGTCCGGTAGTGGAAATACTTTAGTGTATTTCGTATAATAATCACACACTACCATCATACAGGTATTATCATTAGCGGTTGTATTAAATCCACTAATAATATCTACCCCGATTCTTGCGAATCTAACTCCGAAAAGTTCTTGGGATAGGGGAAGTTTGCCCATCCCGGGTCCGGGTTTGTTTTTACAACAATCCGGACAGGTGGTTACCCATCTTTGCAAGTCCCGTGTCATGCCAGGCCAATAGTATTTCTTGGAAAGTCGTGCTAGCGAGCGTTTCCTTCCGAAATGACCACTGGTCCGATGTCCATGACAGAAGTACATAATGTCATGTCTCATGGCATGTGGTATCACCACTTGCATGATTCTATCACCATTATTACATGGCTTCCAACGGTATAACACGCCTTTCCGGACTTCAAGCTCGGTCCATTGAGCAAGAAACCTTCTCATTTCTCGATTTTCCAGAGAGACCTCTGGTCTAACTGGACGTATACCCTTTGGTACTAATTGCAGTAGCTGCGCAGTTATCGAGTCAGCTTCCTGGAAATGTCGTATGTGATCCATAGACCAATCCAGTATACTGGCAACTAGGGGTACGAATGGTCTTCGAATCCCTGCTAACACTGCCTTATGAGCTCCACAATCAGTACAATCCGGATTATCACATTTCCGGATTGGTATTCGAGACAAAGCATCAGCATTTAAATGCTTAACTCCGGGTCTATGCTGAATCTGTTGATGTTCAAGCCCATATTCGGATAAATGGGCTAGCCATCGGCCTAACATGCCTTCAGCATCTCGGAAGTTCAGTAGCCACCTTAAAGAGGAATGATCCGTACGCAAAGTAAAGTTCGTTCCCCATAGAAAATGTTTGAACTTCTTGGTATATACGACTACTGCTAACAACTCTCTTTTGGTTGTGCAGTAATTGCGCTGAGTCTTGCTCAGTGTGTTGCTGGCAAAGGCAATTGGTACTTCTCTCCCATTTTGGACTTGCGAGAGAGCTGCACCAATGCTATCATTACTAGCATCAGTATCCAGTATGAAATGATCCGTCTCATTCGGATATTGCAATACGGGAGTACTCGTGAACAGGTCTTTTAGCTTTTGAAAAGCGTTTTCCTGTTCATGTGTCCAAGGAAATTTTTCCTTGGTACTTCCTGGAGTCCAGTTAGCTATTGCTTGTAATGGGTAACTGACTCTAGAATAATTCGGAATAAATTCCCTGTAATAGGAACAGAATCCTAAAAAGGACCTCACTTCCTTGGGTGTTTTAGGTCTATTCCAATTCGTAACTGATTCGATTTTTTCCGGATCAGCCTTTATTCCTTCATCACTGATGATGCGGCCCAAATAATTTATGGACTTTCTAAACATGTGGCATTTCTTAGGTTTCAATTTGAGACCATTAGAAATAATACGTTCTAGTACCATTTTCAGGTTATTAGAACATTCTTCGAATGTTTTTCCGAAGACAATGACATCGTCTAGATATACAAGACATCTTTTCCACAATAAATCACTTAGAATTGTTTCCATCATTGCTTCAAATGTTGCAGGTGCATTGCACAGTCCAAACGGCATTACATTATATTGGAATAATCCAATATGACTCGAAAATGCAGTTTTCTCCATATCTGGAGGGTTCATTCCCACTTGCCAGTAGCCTGATTGCAAGTCTAGGGTACAAAACCAACTGTTTCCTCCTAAGGAGTCAATGGTTTCATCTATTCTCGGTAATGGATACGAATTCTTTTTCGTTATTCCATTCAACTTCCTGTAGTCTATGCAGAAACGGATAGTACCGTCTTTTTTTGTTACCATACACACAGGACTACTCCATGGACTATTGGAAGGGACTATTACATCCTGTTCCAACATCTTATTTATTTCATCCTCAGCTACTCTCTTTTTTGCTAAGGGTAACCGTCTATACGGTATCTTAAAGGGTTCGGCATCTCCAGTATCTATTTTATGTAATACTTTATTTGTTGTACCTAGTTTTTCACCAGGTTTGGCAAAGGCAGTATGATACTGACAGAGCATATCATAGAACTCTTTCCGGTGTTCCGGATCCTCTAATGAAGTTTCTTCATACAACTTAAGTAAGTCTTCCGAAATTTCATCATCTCCTGTTACCTTTCGTAAGCTTAGCTTACTATCCGTTACAGTTTCCGAAAGGGTCACATTTCCAAAAACTTGTCCCTTTTTCAAGTAGATAGTAGTGTTTCCAGTATTGGAGACAGGTACTACCGACCAGGATGCATTCGCTACTATCGTGTCTACAGAATTTAATCCGATACTTGATAACGTGACTACATCCGGTTCTATCACTGCAGGCTTATTACGCATTGCAGGATCACTTCTTACAAGCACATCACAGGCTACTCCTGGAGGGATTCGCACAGTGTGTGCCACACTAGCCATACTGCTCACTTGTCTCAGTACACATCTAACTTTCACGGGATACGGGTATCTCACACTCAACACTCCTGTTTGGGGTTCCAACACGGCACCATACAGGGATGCGAAATCCAACCCGAGTATACCCTCATCTGCTATATCCGCAACGGTGGTGCTCATGACATAGTCATGGATACCATCCAACTGTAGTTTCACACAAGTTCTACCATACGTTTGCAAGGTACTGCCGTCGGCCGTCTGAGCACTTCCTCCCGATTTGAGAGTCTCATGTTCATCCGGTATAAGATCGTAGAACCCCCTGGAGATACAAGAGTGGCTAGCTCCCGTATCCACAAGGAATTCGGCAGATCTTCCGTTAACAGTGAGGCAAACATACCACCGCCTTCCGTTTAGAACAGAGGGTATGTCCGTGACAATCGGAACATCATTTTTCACACCAGGAGTCGATCCACATCTTTTCAAGAATTCAAGACAAGGATGACCCGGGGGCAGGTGGGCACCACAGACCTTGGCTAATTCATAGCCGCCTGCCTCGTTACTGATATTGGGTTTCCCCAGTGCGCCCGTGGCACCTGTTATATCAGCTTCCCTAACCTTCCGGGTGTCTACAACCACCTCGGTGTTAGGCGATCTTGTTACTAAATGCGAACTATCGTCACGGATGGTGATATTATGGCAAGATTTGTCACTGGGATCCCCTTCTTTGCCCCTCGGGAGATCCCTTTCTAGTTTTCCTCTGTACTTATCCCAGAGACACTCTCCTGTTTACGTGGAACAGGCTTTTCAGCCATACATTCGGGAGCAAAATGCCCCAGTTTCTGACATCTGAAACATCTCCTTTGAGATTTATCAACTCTTGGTCTCCTTAGAGCTTCTGTTAATCCGGCTATTAATGTTTCCATCATGTTAGTCGGAGCAACTGTGGCTGCTACAGTTGAGTTCGCCGTAGAGGCTGCACTACCATGTTGAGTTGATCCGGAAGCTGTTTTACCAGCAACAGATCCTCCTCTCCCTCTCGAATGTACCTTCCTATACCGCTTTTGTCGGTAATACTTTCCGGCCACATGGACTGAACCAATATATTCTCCGTTTTCATCGGAGATATATTCATCTTCCTCATTAACTTCATTCGATTCAACCGGAGCTAATTGGGAAGTATCGTATACTGGAGCAGGTGTACCCCCGTATTGGAAAGGAGCTGCTCTTACTGGACTAGGTCCAAGACCTACCAAACGTTTCTTCATGTCATGTCCATCAATTGCTATGAACAGGTCACTGAATGAAGTGTCATCTTTCCAGGAGTCCCACACCACTTGCTTATGATCCGGATCTCGCAATCCACTATAGAATTGTATGAACAATTCTTGTAGATAACAATCATCATCATGAGCCCAATTTGGACGTGCTTTCGAAAGCAAGTCTTGTAGCTCCAAACCAAAGACTTTGTGTGATTCTTTAGGTTTTTGTGTTCTCTTCTTAAAGCTTACCCACGGATCTTCTCTAACGATTGATCCGAAAAGGTATGCGGCACATTCGACCAATTGATCATAGGTACCATATATTCCGTAAGCTGCTCTCCATTGGTTGAGAGCTACTTTTCCGCCTTTATTTAAACAACAAATCAAATATGGCAGAGCTTCTTCTTTTGTCCATCCACTACAATTGACTTCGTCGACAAAAGCTTGGTACCTGTCCTTCCATGGATCATTAGAATCATATGGAGGGGGTATCCGTGCCTGTCTACGTGCCGGATTATTACATCCGCGTAGTCTATCTGCTTCTCGCATGCTCCAGTTCATGACTTCCATGCCGTCCGCTCCCTTTCGGTAGCAGTCAATGCCAAGGTTTTGTATACATTGGCTTCTATCAAAGATGGTTTGCATCCCTGCAGGCATAGAAGTTCTCCTGTTAGGTTTCCTGCCATCTCCTCCTGATCCTGATCCTCCGAATCCGGATCCTCCTGGGCCGCCTGGAGGGTTTCCTCCTGGTGGACCATTATTATTATAGCCTCCAGATGAACCACCAGGGCATCCACTATTGTGACCGGTGTTTCCAGAAGAAGCGTATCTAGGGTAAGAATCATTTTGATTCCATCCCTGGTTATAGCTATTACCATTCTGATAATTGCCACTTCCCGATGGATTATAATTATTTCTATATCCATAGGACGATGTTCTCGGTTGATACGTACCGCCATTAATATTGTTTCGTGGCGGATTTGGTCTCGGAAAACGTCCATCAGTAGGACCATTACCAGAACCTAGGGTTGGATTCGGTAATCTTGGTACTGCTGGTGTACTGTGGCCGGGTTGGGGGAAATATGAAGGTGGTGTCAACATATGCCTCATTGGTCCGGGTGCTCTTGGTTGTGCCACGGGTGTATTATTATTATTCCCTGTAGCGCCATCGTGAGTCGCTTTGATTTTGTGACTCAAATCTGGTATAGGTGGTGCCGGACCTATCGTATCCAGCATTGGAATTACTGGTTTAGATGCGGTTCCATTTACTGCAGCATTATCCGGTTTCTTATAGATTCCGGATACCACATTCTTGTCAGCCCCATCATCAACGAATGGGCTGTATCTAATTGGGGTTGCATCTTTAGATGTCTTTCCCAACATTGTAGATACCACAGCTGGGTCTATATTACCTATAGTTAACTGGGCTGCTTCTACATATTTATCTAGAGTTATTGCAGTGGCCTGCAATTCCTGAAGCTCATTTGTGAGTTTCTGTCTATCCTCCTCCAGTTGTTTGTTGTAAGCTATGATGCCTACCCGGATGGTTTCATTGTCTTCAGCTTGTTTACTGCACTGAAGTTTCAATTTATCCAACTCATCCTGATAATGGCGAATTTCGGATTCGAATTTTGTCTTATCAAGGTTTAGTTGGTCGTTCGTATCTATGTATGTTTGGATACGAATGTGCCTATTATCATATTCTTTATTGAATGATTCTCTCATAGATTGAAGTTTTAGTTCTTCATTCTCGAGTTCTTTCATGTACTCGCTCCTTCTGGCTTCGAATTCCTTTCACATGCCAGTTAGGTCCTCTTCCATCTGAAGTTTTTCATGGAATACTTCATCCTTAGCTTTGACCAAGGTATTTAAATTCTCATTCAAAGTTACATAAGTTTCATTCAACAACAGGACATCCGGTCGTTTTAATTCTTCACCTTCCGGTACCGCATAGGTTAAGTCGCCATCTATAGCGCTATAATCTAATATTGGTAATCCGGGCCTGGGTAACCTATAAGGTAGTTCTCCGAATGTTACCCTTTTTCGCATTGGTGCCGGATGTTCTGGGTTAGTACTACCACCGACTTCGAACATCGAATCACATAATTCGTCAACAATTGATTGCTGGCCTATTAAGTTACTATGTCTCTGTATGGACTGTTCGCGTCGTACAGAGTCTGGCAGATTCTCCTCACTATCATTATAGTGGGGTCCGGGATCTCTCCAAGATGCTGATTCCGCATCTTGTGAGTCCGAATGGGCTTGGAGCATTAGCGATCCATTTCCATTCTCTTGGGCAAGTGATTGCCCTGCTGGGTTAGCTTCCCTAAGGGTGTCTAACCCATGTACTAGCCGTTCGGACGTTATAACGTCCGGGCTATACACCAGAATTAACTGGTCACGGCACCAGTGTAAGGGTTTGTGACCTTACGGACCTGGGGGGTTCGGGTCTTACGGTTCGGAAAGAAAGAGTAAGACAGTATTCCAAGTGTATGCCAACGGTTAGGTTTATTACTTAACGCACACTCACGGCTGCCGAATGATATCAAAGAGGCAGCTAATATTAAAAGACAGTGGTTTACATAGTGTGGAGGCCAGAAGGGCCTCTGACGTAGCGGCTGAGCCCTGGGCTTTATATACGGACCCAGGTGTTCGTCGTCAGATGTCCCCACAGACCCGGATCGGTGCTGCCACCTATCCGGAACCTGAGGAACGTCCGACGACTCGACTCACCCGCCACGTCAGACGGTACCCAACTCCTATGGTTTAGTAAAGTGTACCTCTACAATATGTATGTTATTTTCACTTTGAACGGTTGCAAGGCCCCATCGGTCATTTGTTATTTTGCAACAATACAAAGAGGATTGTGACAAACAGATATTAGAAAGAAGACAAATTCACCAACTCCTTTCATTCCCTCATTCTCATTTCATTCCATATATATCCCTGTCTCTGTCTGTTTCTCTGTCTCTCGATCCATCTGCCTCTCCCTCTATTTAGGGGGGAGGGTGCTCTTTTTTTCTTTTTAAAATTCGGTATGACTTGTTTGTTCTGACACTCCCAGTTGTCAAATCAGCCTGCGCCGAAAGTTATGATCCCATGAAATCATTTATAACGCTTCCCCTCATGGCTAAGATTATGCAATGTCGTGGCTAGAACTAAACGAACTGTAACGAGTTATTTATTCATCACTAGTGGGAAGTTAGGTTTACAATCTTGTATCATATATCAATCCAGTGATTGACAATTGAATACCGATAGTATCACTCCCATACTTAACGTGTATACCCTTTTGGTGGCAGGACTATGCCTCTCACATAGGTACGGTAATTCATGCCTACAAATAACCCTAGGCCTGTATCACTCAAATTCTAATGTACAAGTAACAATAGGACAATGATGTGAAAAGTAAAAGCCTTACTCTCACAGTGAACTGTCAATCTAATCTGCACCAACTTGTGGCAGATATCTTTTAGCATGGGGAATGATAAAGGTTCATACTTTTTGTGGGCACTGATGGAGGGAGGGAGGAAGGGCGTGAGTACAGTTGAGTAAGGTGGATGAGAAAAACTGAACAGAGACATTTTATTGTCAAATAGACACAAAAGGTGAAGGTGCATTACTCTGACCTTTTAAGTATTATCTGGTTCTTTCAAAATATCCATGTTTTGGCAGAATGGCTGTCAGGCATTCATCAAAAGTACAGCTATTCACCAATAAAACAGGGCCTCTAATAGCTCCATGGGACTGACCTCATAACGGGAACAGGACATGGAAAATGGTCGTCAAACGCCATATTCTGCCCTTTCAAGATGTATTACAGTAGTAACATGAGCAGCTCGGAACATCTCGGGCTGCAGGTTGTCAGGGTAATAGGCCAGGGCTTAACTAATGAGAAGATCTGCTTACCCTTTCAGATAGATGACTCATCGTCCAAGTACTGGGACTGCAGAGCATAATTCTCCCCATGTTTCTATAACTCTACCACTCCTATGCCCTTTCCATTTCCCTTTTCCTTTCGTTGTATTGATCTGCAAGGTATACAGTAAAAACCTTACACTTCAATCAAAACGCCAAACCATTTTATCCCAAAGGGAAACAGGGATTGTGGAATAGTATATAGGATTTCCTAGATCTAAGTGTACTTGTCCTTACAGTAATTTGAATCAATATAAAATTATTACTCAGAAACGTGTGAAAAGGCTTAATTCTTAAGACATGTAGTACTAATTGCCCGCATTCGTGGTATCTCTAAGTGAAAGGATATCAACCATGTCATCCATTGATCAATTCGGCAAAAGAGCTGTTTTATGTGCATTTGTAAGTTGAAATATTATTCCTGAATTCAATTGTATTTTTTGTCATTTCTACTTTCGATATACTGGTAAAAGCTTTATTGAAATGCTGGCAGGTATAGGGTGATAAAACCTGGATGAAGAATTGCCATTGATACATGATCTAGTATACAAAACATTTCAAGTTGTTATACATGAAAGGGTATGGCATTGCACCATTTCTGACCAGTTCTGACTCTTTCTTTGTAGTTCTAACTTTTTTTTGTGTGTGTTGCAGACAAGTGGTCAACACTAGAGCACTTGAAAAAGTGTGTTACAAAAGTAGGTATCTCATAGTGCAGCACACACTATTTTTAAGCAAGGCAGGTGCCTTTTCAGACTTATATGGTGAGTACAAATTGAATGATGAAGCAGAGCATAATTTCTTTGGAAAAGAGCGCACCTACTCCCAGCTCTATTTAGCATACGAGCAACACCCTCCTGGACATCCCACCCTCACCAAACTCTGTACAAGAGAGTATATATTGCAACATTGTATTCCCCTAATCCTTAAATGGGGATAATAACTTTGGAGAAAATGTGCGATGAATTCAAGTAGGATACTCTCTATAAGTATGTAGAAGGTGTGTTGGGCTGACTCAATATCAAGATGTGGGCCTATTTTACCCCATACAGGGTCAATCACATGTATCAAGGAGGAATATCCAATTCAGTTAATCCATACATGCTACGTTAAACATGTATTCTAAAGTAGTATCCAGTATTGTGATGCATTTCAAAGTACAGATCTATTGCAATGATATATCAACTCTTAAAGGACATCAAATATAGCTTTATTTTAAAGTGCAGTCTTGCATGTATTGCAGCTGATACAATTTAAACAATAAGTAGATTTATGGGAATCAAAAGATCTATTACCCTCATTAAAATAGTGGATAATATATTTAGTAAATTCCTCTGCCATCTCTTTATAAACTTCACCTGAATGATTCTTTTTCCAAACCTGGTCAGTGGTTATTAGCTTTCTGAGAGAAAATCCTATCAGGGTACTATCGGAAGTTTCTTCACATATCTTACAGAAGGTATATACATGTAAGTATATTTGAGAAGGCCTGGTATGATACACTGGTAATTCTGGCTAGTTTCTCACCAGCAATGCATCTTCAATTATAACCAAGGGGGCATGAATATGGAGGCCACCACAAAGCGGCTATTCCCCGATCACATGCACTGGGGTCTCGGGACTGGGGTAGAAACCCTTTTCTTGTACAAACGAATAGTCTTTCCAAGGACCATACATGCTACTCTACTTGTCTCGTATTCGGTCGCCCGACATGGTAGGTTGCCATGTGAAGGGCGGTGGTTCTCCACACGGGGCGACCTCCGGGGACTTGAGCACGCATTAAAGGAGGGATTGGCTCCTAATTAACGACAGAAAAGGATGTAAACGACAAAGTTTAGTGTTTGGTGCACGTCATGATTAAGCCATGTGCGTGCTGGGAGAGCTCCGACCACAAAGGTAGTGGGGCATCTTCAGACACTGTAAAAAATAGGGTCCTTCACGGTGAGCCGCATAAAGTAAACGAGGCAAATACGGCCAGATTTTACTTGTCAAACCCAGCACAGACGCTTCATGTTGACCACTTCTATGCTGATCTTGACACCTTCAAGACCTGTCTTTCAAGGGTTAGCAAATCGGGCTGTCGACCACGGACCAGGATGAAGTGTCTGTCCTAGGGCTAGAATAAGGGCCTCCATCTCTAATACAGAAGTGCACGCTGTACATTTGCATATTAAAATTATTATTATACCATGCAGAAAGCACACACAAAAACAACTATAGTATCGATATGATATATATAGCGATACAAAGTTCTACCATGTGTAGTGTGCATATGGAGCTGGGCAGGGTGATCCCACAGTCCCATATTAACCAGACCGACAGATAACCTGCTCAGGCCCCCTGTCTCCCTCCCCCTGTTTTTTTCAGTGCATGGAGTACTGAAAGAGAATTGTAGGGGAATTGGCCACGATTGGTCAAAAGGTTTTGATTAACAAGCTGCTAATACGCACTTCTTTGTACTTTAGTAGCATTAAGGAATTTTGAAGTTATGGGCCATTTGTAGCATAAGTTAAGGACAATTTTCTCATAAGAACCATTTTGTGGGGTTGAAGACTGTTTGTGTCCATGCCATTTGTTGTAGCAGTAATAAGGTGCCAGCGTGGTGTTATGGTACAAAAGCGTACCTTTTGTAGCATAATGACCATTTGTAGTATATAATGCCAAACACCGTCTTGATCCACTGGGAACTTGCTATTTATTTGGAACTGGTCAGAAACTTTACCCACATCCTGCCACAAGAAAGAAGTATTTTACATCTAAGTATGGAAGTGTTTACTGGGTCTGTTCAATATGTGAGCGATATTGGAGCTTG
Organism: Acholoe squamosa; assembly: GCA_949317995.1. NCBI lineage: Eukaryota > Metazoa > Annelida > Polychaeta > Phyllodocida > Polynoidae > Acholoe > Acholoe squamosa. The sequence goes on along the minus strand of OX439037.1, from coordinate 70,615,864 downwards.
AAAGAGCAGTGAGCGATAGTGAGGGTTGATGGCGCTGCCTCCACCACTGCTGCCATACAGGTGAGGGGCTACACATACAGTGAGATTTCAGACACAAAGACAGGCTTCATCCAATGAGAACTTGTCAAATCTCGTAATCCCATTTACGAGATTTGACTGTAAATGGGATTATTGTATACAGAATACTCCTGGTGGAGGAAGGGCGGACTGGGCCCCCTGAATGGTACGATAGCACGAGGGGACTTGCATATTACTGTATTTGGGAAGAGATATATGGTCTCTATACTGTATTTCAGACCTATCAAAATTGGATGGCCTTTCTTGAGATATACGAGTCATATTTTGTGGCGTATCTCTATGACTGTTTGCCCAATAAATCTGGTAATAGGATTCGTTCAAAATTATCATTTCTACTAACAAAAGATGCCCTTTGGAACTGCACTAAACGATGATATATTTTGATTTTGCTTAGAAAGGTTCCTTTAAGATGCATCCACCTAAATACAGAGTTTCCATCCTGATGCAATTGTATTAAGACCTCCCACCTCTGCGTTGGCGTTGAAAATGCGTGACTACGTTCCAGTTCACCCCTGGTGCCATCCTGCACTTTTGTAACAAGTCCACTAATCTTGGCTTGTCATGTGATTGGAATAAGTTAGATACAGATCATGTAAAATTAGCAATCATTTCAATGTGATTATCCATGTATTATCGAGATAGATTCAAATACAATCAGACAAATGCCCTGTAAAATTTGGTGTACCTCGAGGTTCAGTTCTTGGTCCCTTGCTCTTTATTTTCTTTATCAGTGATCTCATACCAAAAATTACAAATTATTATGTATGCAGATGACATAGTACTTTACAGTAATAATGAAGATTTTAGTCTAGCAGAGTAAGCAGTTCAGAAGGACTTAGATACATTGAGCAATTGGTGCAGAAATAATTGTTAATGTATGACTATTAATGTGAAGAAAACACAGTGCATGTGGTTTCCATCCTTACAGAAACTGAATCTTGCTAGAGGTCTAGATCTCAAAATAGGTAATAAAAAACTACAAGAAGTCTCCAGTTATAAATATTTGGGCATACCTTTGGACACTCATTTAACGCTTAAAAAGTTTGGGAATGACATATACAATAAAATAGTAAATAAAGTTTTTGAATTAGCAAAGTTAAGATACATGGTTGATGAAAACATGGCGATTTTAATTTACAAACAAACAATACTTCCTTTTGCTGACTATTGCTGTTTCCTTTTAGACTCTGCTAACAAAACACTAGTTGGTGGCATTCAAATATCACAAAACCATGCATTAAGAATTTGTTTAAAATGTAAAACAAGAGATGAAACTCTTATTGGATTGCATAAACGTTGTGAAATTCCATTGTTAATAGACAGAAGGAAAGAGTTACTTTCATCAATGATGTTCCGAAGGTCAAAAAAGGTTACTCCTCAATTGCCCTTACCTGGTGTCCATGTCAGTTCACTTTTCCACTAAATCGACCTAGATCAGGTTCCTATTCAAAATCTCCATGTTATATAGGTGTACTGTTATAGGACACACTAGATGTGAACATGCAATTCCAAACTAAAATAGGAATTTCAAAAAACTAGCCAAAATAGAATTTGGTACTAATATGAGGGGAAAAACAAATTTATATTAAAAGTAATGAGTTCATTAATAGGCAAAGAAGAAACAGAGCAAGATACGATGTATTAGTCAATGCAATATGATTCATAAGGGCTTACATGTGCAAATAAACAGGTCCAATGGACAATTTGTTAACCATCATGGTACAGTAATCTTAATAAAGAAAGCTTAACAACTACAATTTTTTGGGCAGACAGGTCCAATGGACAGTTTGGTCCTTCTTTCATCTACACGTGCTCATGTTATCATAGTGTTCCTGGCATGAGGAGATTTGTTCATTGTGTAATTTTATTAACAACTGCTAAATTATTCATTATAAAACGGCTGGCAGTGTTCTGCTGCACAGTAGAAGTGACCTTACGTGCATTATAGGGTTGACCCGGGATACATTATCAACCAATCAGATCATTCCCTGTATTCACTGCAGAATTTTTTGGGTACATTATGTAATACCTGGTACCCATCATGCTGGTTCTTATCAGTGCTTATCTCGCCAGGCGCCAGATCAAGCAATGTCGGCCCCACTAGGCATCCATACTAAGCCCTATAGGACTACAGTGCACAGCTGAGTAGGGTCAGCATAGCTGTCAACCAGTCAAGTACCATTAATTAGTCTATATTGTATACTAAACTCTGAATGAATTCGCTTAGACTGAAACACTCCTAGAAAGAATACCACTTCATCACTGTACATATTTTTCTTGTTCTCATTTTTAATGCTGGCTCACTCTTATCTTATATTAAGAGTTTTATTCCAGGGATACAGCTTGCTATGTACAAATGGAATTTACTGTTGTGTATTGGTGAAAATAAGGATTGTTATCACGAAAATCATTCATAATATTGACAATAAAGCAATTTAAAAAAAAAAATCTTTCTGCCTATCTCTCTTTTTTCCGGAAATTGTTATGAGATAGAAATCGTCCAATTGGGTGATTTACATAATAGGTACAAAATAGTATTATGCTTATAAAAGCAAAACCTCTTGGCAAAAGAATGTGTTGCTTATGTAAGATTGGAATAGAAAAACATTGTTTTTTTATCACATCAAATAACTTTCAAAAGGATTTGGAAAGAAAATAAAAGGTATAAAAACAACATATTTAGTTACATTTTTATGTTCAAATTACATTTCCCTAGCCCGAAATACAGAAGGTCAAAAAGATCCTTTTTCTGTGGCCACAAATAAACCCTTTTTAATGGTTTGTGCAAACAAGCGTTTGCAGACGTTATAAACGTAAAAGTAACATATCTTTTAGTTAAAAAATAAAATTGTTATCCAAAGTGGGAAAGTTCTTAATGGAGGTTTTACATTGCCCAGGTATTATTGGGTAGAGTAGAATTGTGAGCCCACAGCCGCCACCTGGTGTAAACCAGTATACTCATCCCTTGTTTATTGACATCGGCAGCTGGCCAGCTCCAGGGATCCACTCCTGTCAGAAGTTTTCGTCGCGGTAGGAGTGGCTGTCTGTAAGTTGTACAGGAACTAGGACCAAGGAGTAGGTAAGTGTACTTGTAACATTATAACACTGAGGGTGCTTTTGGACCGATATTGTCTGGGAGGTTGAAGCCAACTCCATGGAGTGTACTGGAGGACCCATTCAGTACATACAAAACTCAGCTGTGACCCAGGTGTATTCATGTACAGTTGTCCAACAGTGGTGCAAGTTAGTGTGGGAGCCTAGGTGTGAGGCATGGGGTGTGTGAGCCTACTTTCCATAGACTACACCTCGGTGTGGAGTAAAGCAGTGTGGAGTAGGTCTCACCCAGCCCTAGAGGCAATGCTGAGTTGCTCAGTTACTTTTTTTCTCTATAAGCCATGGCTAGACGAGGTGCTCGTGTTTTGACACAGTTTCTGAGTGAATAGGCGGTGCTCTCTACACAGTAGAGCAAAACTAGGTGCTGGCCTACTGATGAATACTACTACATGTATTATGATATATATCCCCAATACCAGCCTCAATAGGCCCCCATGAATGAAACCTCTATGGATCCATGGTACTGAAGGGTAATTTGTGATACGCAGGGGTTTCCCTGCATCATTTAAAGCTCTCTTAGGTCTCTGTGATACGCCAATATTAATGAAGGTCTCCATATAGACGCCCTCGTGCTATATTCCTCTCCCGGGGGGCACTCAACTTTTTTTCTGACACAGGTGTGCGGCTGAGCCTCTGACATCCCTTACCCTTGCTTAGAGGGATTTTCTTGAAAAGTGACCCTTGCTTAGAGGAATTTTCATCAGAAAGTCCCCCTCTTTGAAGAAAATCTGATTCAAAATTACATGTGTAAGAATTTTTCTCAAAAACTGACCCTTGGTTAGAGGGATTTTGGTAAAAGAAATTGCCCCCTTTTAGGGTAAATGTTGTCAAAAAGTGATGCACGAGATAACTTTTGGCAAAAACAGACCCTTGCTTAGAGGGATTTTTTGGCCAAAAGGGAACCTTGCTTAGAGGGATTTTGCTCAAAAAGTACCCTTGCCAGCCGCACACATGTGTATCTCCAACATATGAAGTGCCCCCCCCCCCGGATTCCTCTATATGGAGACCTTGTTCCCTGATATTTATGTTACATTTAGTTTATACCACTATTTCCTCCGTTCTGTATTAATTTCTTACCTGACATCCCTAGAATAAAAGCAGGAGAAGACATTTTGTAAGTGCCAGCGGTCCAGTACGATTCGCATGTCGCCATGTTGACACTGCGGAACTGGGTCAAAAATGATCATGTGATCCCCTGTTGCTGGTATATAGGTCAGGCCGTCAAGCAATGAGGACAGGTGGAATGGCGGACCGCGACTCTCTTAGGCTTGAAAATTCATGGAATCGTTCTATATTTCGAATGATACAGTCCAAAATGGAGTGCTATCACCATCTATGGGTCGTATACTTGTTGGGGCTAGAATATTATACCATGACAAGGTTGATTTCAAGACTAAATATGGGTGCAAAGACAGCCGTACCGGTAAACAGGTAGGTTTTATATAGGGGAAGGTTGCCTAATTTGGACCGGCTCCTAAATTGGACCACCCTTGTTTCCCATAGTGGCAGTAATAGGAACTAGGTTCCAATGCTGCCATTTTTTAGTCAATATCACTAAAGTTCCTAATAACTTCCAAAAATGTAATTTTTCTGTAATTTTATATACATTTTTCGTGAAAAAATGGCTTTTGGACCTCTTGATCTTATTTGCATCACCACTTACTCAAGCCCTCCTAGTTGTTCAAAATCCTTTCAAATTTTTAGATGTCATATTATACTTTTAGACTAAAATGAAATTTGATGAAAACCATTGTCATGTTTTAGAAAACAAATTATCAATGAGAAAGATGAAAAGTTGCCTAAATTGGACCAGCTTGAGTTGTCTAAATTGGACCAGCTTGAGTTGCCTAAATTGGACCATAGTTGTAATATTGGATCCAATTTAGGCAACTAAATTGGACCATCCAGTGGGGCCTATGCCTAGTTTTCTAAATTGGATCAATGTGTAACCTTTTTCTTACTCCAGTACAGAGCAAATTCACAGGATATTGATGGAAACACTAAAAGGACATCTGATATCATATATCAAAAGTTCCTTAGTTTTATATATTTTTCAATATGTGACATATACTGGGAGAAGGGGTCTTAGGACCCCCTGCACTAAGCCCCATTTTCGCAAATCATGTCACATATGATGAAAGTATAAAGAAATACAAAATAATAGTGCATATGGGTCCAAATTAGGATACCAACTGGTCCAATTTAGGCAACCAGGTGCCTAAATTGGACCATTAGACTTTGATTTTCAATTGCACAACCTGACTAGAGAAATTCAAATTCCTAGATTTTTATGCTATGACCATAAAGCTATAAGGTACCATCACAAAGTGTATAAATTTTACATTCAAATTCATAGAAATAATCACTGGACAGGAAAAAGTTCTTAGAGGGTCCAAATTAGGCAACTTTCCCCTACTATCGCATTGGATTTCATCAAAGTTCAGTGTGGCATAATGGCTAAGGCATTCGCCTACAACCACTGCGGCCTGGGTTCAATACTCCTACGAGTTTGGACGATTTTTCACATTGAAACAATGGCGAGATTGACTCTATGTCCGCCACACATTTCCCAAAATGTTCTAAGTCCAACTTGACCCCGAAAAAGTATATCCAAAAATTGAAAAAAAGCACCCAAAATGCTGAAACAGTACAGTGCCTATATGCTCTCTTATACCACGATTTGTGGGTTACACAGTGCTTTTTGGGGTCTATTCCCATCCACATATCTGTCGATATTGCACACCCTATAGGCTGTAACATCAATTTTGGAAGGCGTGCGGTTATCCAGGTAAGGTGTGCGGTTATCCAGGTAAGGCGTGCGGTTATCCAGGATAACCGCACACCTCTCATGTCCTTCCATGTCATATGTTACATGTTAAAACCCACGAAATTTTCCAGGCCAGGCCAGGGCTCGAACCTACAGTCTCAGATCCCTAATCCAACTCCCTATGCATTGCGCCACAGGGACTGACGAGATACGCTCGGTTCGAACCAGGTCTTCCTATGATATGAAGCTGTGTGCGCTGTCGCTGTCCGCTGCCGGGCGAGGAGGTGTATTATACACAAACATAACCGCGAGACGCAGTGGACGGAGAAGGCGCGGTGGCCTAGCGGTTAGCGCTTTGCGCTCAGCCGTGAGAGGTACATGGATCGAGCCCCGGTCTGGGCGCATCTTTTTTCGTCGTGTGCGCTGTCGCTGTCCGCTGCCGGGCGCAGAGGTGTATTATACACAAACATAACAGCGAGAAGCATCTTTTTTCGCCGTGTGCCCTGTCGCTGTCAGCTGCCGGGCGAGGAGGTGTATTCTACACAAACATAACCGCGAGACGCATTCAAAGCTTTAGCTGTCCGCTGCCGGGCGAGGAGGTGTATGTACACTATTTTTTGCCGTGTGCCGCTGCCAAGCCTAGCCGAGACAGGCACTGTCACTGTCCGCTGCCGGGCTAGGAGGTGTATGTACCTGTACACACACTATGGCTGGCTTCGATCGAGTCCTGGGGAGGGGGAATAATTTTTGTTTTCAACTTGAATTTATTGGTATTATATTGATTATTTATTGGTTTCGTGGTATAAAATAAGTAGTCAATGGATAACTCATGACTCGTGGGGGTTATCGACGATAATAACACTCGGCCTACAGCCTCGTGTTATTATCCGTCGATAACCCCCACTCATCATGAGTTATCCATTGGTTACTTGTTCAATAAGGCACGGTAAAATCATAGCATTACAGTAGGGTAATGGCCAGAATCGTGGTATAAAAGTGGATATCCCACAATTAAGTAATAGAACATCGTCCATCCTAGGTGATGGCAAATCTGTAAAACAAACTACTCCATGGTATCTAAGAAGCTCCAAGGTGGAACATCCGCCACAGCCAAGGAGGCCTATTGGTAGATAAAGAGGCAAGTTTCTCACGAAAGGCCAGGGTCAAGGCTAGAAGTACCTGCCAAGGTCCAAAGTCCCATATATGTGGTGTTCTTAGATACAGAGGGAATGTTTAGCATTGTTAGAAACGTAGAAGATGTCAGGATGGTGCTTTTGTTGTATGCTCTGCCCAAGGTAACGGAGCAAAGGAAGTTTCTAACTTCACTTGAGCATTAGTCGATATGGGGACATAGAGAACGTGCGAGGTAATATGAAACATGTCAGACTACAATTATTGATCTCCCTGCAGTAACGCTATACTCGCCGCCTTTGAAGTTTGAGAAGCTGAGTTCAGAGGTGATTTCCTTCCGTGTCGACTCAATGTATAGCTCAATTAATGCCTTCCTGTCGGCCTACATGCATATGTATTTTGTGAGCATATTTGCCCCACGAGTATAATTATCATATAATGCATTTTCACTTTTCATACTCTCTCTTTCTTCTTCGTCATCCTCCCTTCATTTCTTCCTTCCATCATTAATTTTATTCCTTCTACCTTGGTTCTCTGGGTCCCGCTTTGGCCCCGGCCTTTGCTGGTCAATTGAAGTTTTTTTCACTTGAAGCCATGTGAGCAAGCCTTTGGGTAGTGTCTATAACATTCACACTCTCACACTTTTCACCATACAAACGGCCCTAAGGTATGTCCGACTATCACAACATAGGTGTATAAGACAGAATTGGCTAACTGCCCATCAATCAATCTGGACTGTGACAACTTGACTAGGATCATCACTAGACTATAGGGTGTTTTTTAGATACTACGACTGCTCCCTTCAATTCGTATCAACGTTATCTCAAGAATGGCATTGTAATATGCTGACGGAGTGCTGCCTGCGATTATAATACCTTAAGAAATGACCTCCTGATGGCTTAAATCCGCAGGGGAAGCCTATATTTGATTGATATGAATGACCTAATAGACATATATACTTTAAGAGTGTTACACACTACTGTAGGTCAGTTCAGTTTCCAACTTTACCGTAGTAACTTTATTTATACGCGTAGTATATCCACTGAGATGACAAATACCAACCTTGATGAAAACATGGCTGAACTATCTAACAACAGGCTTCTCTCTAGTGTTGGTTACATCATTCCCAATTATACTAACTGCTCTGAGTGCCTTAGCTGAACAGCTCTCGAACCCCAGAAGGACTCTAAAAACAACATGCAACACCCACATACGTCTTAATTGACCAATTGAGCATTGGGGTACGGCATGATAGAGACTGCAGGTTTCCTTCTTTCAGAATAGAAAATTTTGATATGATTTGATGTTTTCACCCATGACTTACAATAATGTCCGAATAACTCCAGGTTGATGAACTACATTTCTGGTGAATCGTGTTAGTGTTGTGTATTATATACTCGCAGCTCTATATATATACAGGTATATATGGTCTATTGCAGCTAGATGGGGTCAAAACCATTTTTCTCCATGGGAAGGACGTAAATGTGACTAAGAAATGAATGTTTTAGATATTTTTCATTTTCATTAGATGGGTAAGATCAAGATCTTGCTTGCAAACCATGGTTTTGCCCATGTAAGATTGATATTTAAAGCAGCAGACTCCAAAATATGGGCTTTTTAGGGGGTATTTTGAACGTTTTTCACAGTGCTCCCAATGTTATGGGCCGAAGTAAAAAGAAAATGCATTGGAATTCCATAATATTTTGATGTTTTCATTAGCCCATAATATTTAGCAATATATATAATCACTTTTATAACTCTCCCTAGAGTTAATGCTGAAATCCTTATGATGTAGGTGTAGTGGAACCGTACGTGCCACACTTTTTATTGTATTAGAACAGATAAAGTATAGTTTTATAGATAAGATTTAAGAGGGCAAATGGAATATCTCAAGTGTCCTTCTTAAGATAGAAAATGGAAGAAATCCATGTGTCAATCGTGTAAACTACCATACTGATAGGTGTGAATCAAAGTGAGAGTGGGGTAGTTTTGGAGGAACCATACATGCCACATATTTTGGATCCCCATGGATTTAATCTTGCATGTTATAAACCTACACTGAAAACATGGAAGATCCGAAACTAGTCAGCGGTGACCACTTTAGATCCTCAAGTTGACAATACCTAAAACTACAGCTTTAGGTAGTCAAGATGACGACTTTAGGTTGTCATTCTGACGACCTGAGTCATCAGGATGACAATACTGACAGTACAGAGTTGTCACATTGACGACTCAGGTCATCAGGATGATGACTTAAAGTCATCATTTTGACTACCTAAAGTTGTAGTTTTAGGTATCATCAACTTGAGGACCTAAAGTGGTCACCGCTGACTAGTTTTGGATCTTCCATGTTTTCAGTGTATATTGTTCTCAAACTTTTCTACTCATATAAGGTATTGATAACAGAAATAAAAACAATATTCTACTGGCTCCTTTTGATAAAAGACACTGAAATGTGACATGGAACCATATGTGCCACACAAACTATAATGCCTTTGAAATGTTGAATTCAAGATAAAGATTTCTATGACAGATTACTAGTGTAAAGGAACAATGGCTAGGATCATGTATCATGGATTTGGTATGAACCTGCCCTCTCTAAGATGGGAAAACTTGACTCCTAAAAATGAGTCTATTTTGACTAGAATCCCATAGGATTCAATGCTATATAATTGATTTCAAGCTAAAATTGGCAATCATTCATATTAGTGTTCCCAATTTTAAGGTAGGCCCCTCTATGCATTAGTTCAGTTCACACAAACTTTTGGAACTATCCAAGCATTTATATTTTTCAGTGAATCGGATCCCTGTGACCCACTTCACTGCAATTTACACCATTTGCTCTAGGTTAATGGAATTCTGTTGCTCTGCCAGTACATTTGTATATGGTTATCACATATATGTCATTTCTAGCTTTGGTCTAGACAGATGATTGCACATTACCAAATTGCTTCTGCTTGGTTTTTGGTTGGGTGTGCCCTGTATAATACACCATATGATGCCATGTGCTGGCGCCTAGAATATAGGGCTCAGTATGGGGGCCTAGTGGATCGGTCATTGATTGATCTGTCACCTGGTGATAATCACTGATACAAACCAGCATGATGGGTACCAGGTGTTACATGATAATGTACCCAAAAATTCTGCAGTGAATACAGGAAATAATCTGATTGCCTAATAATGCAGCCTGGGTCAACCCTATACGGACTTAGCAGGATTGATTATTAGCCAATGAGATAATCCCAACTATTCACTGTGGTCCTCTCGGGGGCCAACTGGTACCCATCTGTTAGGTCTTATCAGTAGAACTCGCTGGTAACAAGCTCCAGCAATGGCCGCCCCCATGGGACAACCTGCAACCTCGGAATAGAACACAACCACTGGTCACTGCATTGCCAGGAAACTAATACCCCATCTCTCTGCCCATATCTGTCTGTCGGTCGGTTTCTGTCTGTCTGTCTGTGTCTCTCTGTCTCTGTCTCTGTCTGTCTCTCTCTCTGTCTCTCTCTGTCTCTGTCTCTGTCTCTCTCTCTGTCTCTCTCTCTCTCTGTCTCTCTCTGTCTGTCTCTCTCTCTCTCTCTCTCTCTCTCTCTCTCTCTCTCTCTCTCTCTCTCTCTCTGCTCCCCCTAGCCCTGTAACAGTATTAGTATTGCTCTGATTTCGCTTTTTCCTGACCTACTTCTATTGTCCCTGTTTCCTTTTTCCCCATCTCTCCTGTAAGTAATGACAGGAACTCTTTGTCCCGATTTATTTTTATATGAGTCCTATACCTTGCTACACTGCGTTACATATCGTATATATGCATCCCATATCGATCTGCTAATCCTCTATATCTGCAACTTTTTATGTAGGCCTAACCATGTTTTCTTCAGATTCGTCTTTCTCGATCAACCTCTTGATCACCCCCCCTGTGCAGGAGTGCATCATGCCCATTGGTTGTCATGATGCACCAATGAAGTGCTTACGAGTCTGCTTACTAGCACTCATTGAGCAGGTATATTTGAAGATATAATTTTTTTTTAAACGTATAGAAACGAAAGTGTAGAAACCATCATCATAACTTCCATACTCGTGGAATTTGGGGATAATAGAGATAGAATCAATAGGTTCATGGATGGAGATAGAGGTCCATACATATACTTAGCTAGCATTTATAGAGATGGAAAGAAAGAAAGGGTGTAGGGTGTAGGCTTCCAATCAATATATGTATGCTGCTTTGTGAACATCTAACCATCAAAGCATTGCACCCTTTTCACGATCTAATAACCAGATAAATGTGAATCAATACAAAGATAGCTTGTAATATCAAACTGTGTAGAGGCCACTTTGTGCAGGAGATTAAGGCCCAACAAGGATGGTGAAAGGAACTGAAAAGTATATATTATATACTAACTGTCCCATAGGACAGGTCAAGGACCGACAGGTTATAAATCTCTCCAGGTGGCAGGACTAGACTGAGTAACCATGCCTCCAATTCACAGCTCTTATCATCATAGAAAATAAGTCATAATACTAATGACATTTGGATCCACTGAGCTGGTCTAATTATGTGTTAGGTGACATAGCTAAATCCAGCATTATATCTTTGCACATAGGTATCCTTGATATTAGTATGATTCCCGCAAACAAAGCACACAGAATACTCAGTGCACTCACAAATACATTGAGACACAACCAGGTAGATTCAACAGCCATTTTTAGAGTGCATTTATGCCATGCTTCTAAGGTTCTGCCTCTGGTGCCTTCCTTCACAAGGTACTATGTTGGTGGGTTGTTATCAGGTGCCTGAGAGTCTACTAGAGCCCCAGATGGTGATGGGGGGGAGGCAGGTGTGAGTCTAATAAAGATAACCCACCAAGTCTGCGCTCTCCTCCTGTCACTAGACCTACCTGCAGCCCCCGGCGCCCGGGGGGCCACTCAAGATATTATGGATACCATGTGCGTACACAAACTAGCGGGAAAGGGGGGTGTTTTGGGGTTCTCGGAGAGGATCCTGCAGGATCCTCTATAAGGGGTCTGATTCTGATCATTTTTCTCCAAAAGGGGTACATTTTTCAGGGTTGAATTATCAAGGGAATTTTGTGAAAATTCTGGGGAAAGGGGCACAATGTTCTGGAGCATTTTCCCGCTGAAAGGGTCCTAAATCTAGAATGATGTAAAATTTATTTCTTTATCAAATTTTCAATGCTTCCCCATCACAGGGGTACCAAACATAGTCTGATGCTAATAGTGTTAAAAAAAATAGGGTACAATATGAGGGCTATCCCGCCCAAAGGGGTATATTTTTGGGTATATTTGCCCCGCCATAAGGGGTACCAAGTGAACGGTCGTGTACACACATGGTTATTATAGAATATATAGGGAGTGGCCCCCCTGGGCCCCGGCGCCAGTCCCCAGCTTCACACACCTTTAACCAGCTGGGCATAACCCCTTAAAGGTCGCCTGATGTATTAATGCATAATGGTCATAAGTTGTCATGATGCATGAATGTTCTCCTGGCGAGTAACTCATAAGCGCTGCATTCATGCATCATTCCGGCCATTATGGGGTTGATACACTCCCAAACGGTCAGCATTATGCAACTTATGTATAGTACTGGCTGTATACCAGACTCACCATTGCTGCATTGGTGTCTCCAAGGACCATGAAGCTAGTACAACCCAGAGGCAATCTGCGGCCCTTAAAGAGCTGTACACCTTGCCTGTAGCGGTTCCTACCTCTTCCTGTATGATCAGCGTCTATGTGTCCTTGGCAGCAGTGCAAACTTAATCTAAAGGATCCTTACTTCAAGGCACCCTGTCTTTCTATGGTATTCTATAACACGCATCAACTGTAGTGCTTAGATGCTGGTGGGAGTCAAATATCCTCTGCTCCAGAAACTGTTGACAGTAAGCCATCATATTTATGCCTGTTTGCATGGTACCTTCACGATCAATAATGTGGTTATTTTATTCAAATGATGGAAATAATTCAGGCAAATATCTATAAAAAAAATAGAGTCATTCAATCCAATGACCACCAATACATAATGCTAGGCACCCCCCCCCCGGAATCCCCCCTGGAATTCTCCCCTCTGGAAATCTCCTAGACCCCCCCCCCCCCACCCCTATAAATTCTTACCACAGTGATCCCTAACCTCGCCGTAACCTATTACTATCTCTATCCCTAACGCTAAAGACTAGCCCTATAGCCTTAACCCGTAGCCTATCTCTAACCCTGGGCTTCCCTAGCCCACTTAAAAGGGTCTATTTCTCCTCTTTCCTAGTCCCTCAGGATGTGTGCAGTGCACATATGCGTGGGGACTGACACATTCCTCTGTGAAATTGTGTAATGTCGTTCTCGCCATGAATATGACCTTAGCTGTCAAAATGGCGTTAAACATCTATCACTCACTCACTCATCTCTAACCCTAACCATGTCCTTAACCCTAACCCTATCCCTAACCCTATCCCTAACCCTAACTGGGGAACATCCCGCAAACATTTAACTTACATCTGATTCAAAGAAAATTAGCACTTGCACATATATATATGTATCTGTCCTGCTAGATCATGAAGATGTTTAATCGAATGGGTACATCTATAGAGAGATAGGAGCATTGGGTAGCGGTCTACATATCAGTTGATAATCGCTGTTCAGTCATGCTAATGTTGATGGCATTTAATCATTTCAGCCAGAGAACCTTATTTTGGAAATTCATAAGATAAATGGCCTGACCATATTGTTCAAATCATTGACCTATGGCCCTTAATATCCTCCTTGACTATGTATAATTATCCTTTTACAAACAATCTATTTCTAAGGAGGGCCTGTACCCTCTGAAACAACATGCTAGACACACGTTAGCTGCATACCAAGGTCACTTAATTATTGAAGGACTGTATGGTGTCCCAATTCACCTGTATGATATATGGATGCAGCCGGTGGTGTTTACCAGTCAGGGTTATATTCATGCATTATGCCTATAGTAGGGTCAGTATGATGCCCTTTGGCGATTGGCATGATGCTTCATGACAATAGGTGATCTTGAATCTCCAGGTTATCAAAGATCTATAATCAATAGATCTATACACTAGTTTTTAAACAAAAAAGATGACTTCAAAGGGAAGACCATGGAGACATAGACACTGGGTATGTAGCCATGACAGTGGCTCAAGCCCAGCTGCGCCCATCTTTTATTGTCCAACCTTTAAGAAAAGCCCTACCCTATTTTTATGATTGAGAGGAGAGCACCAGGTGTATTTGATGCATTTAATTGGTGCTGATAACGTCACGATTGCCAAAGTGCATCAGCCACTGCATTGTCTATATATGGAAGGTGTTTAGAAAGGTGAAAGGTACAGGATTATGATACTGCACAGTAACCTTCTTTGGGCTATTTATTGATATTTGTCAATGGCAATAACAAAGGATGCCAGAGAAAAAGCTACAAATAGCATTCGATTGCACCCTTGCAAGCACAACTGTGATGCACTTTGGCTGTCGTGACCTCACAACTCCTCAAAAGGTAAAAACTAAAAGGTCAAGCAAAGGGAGAACCCCCCCCCCCCGGTTTCACCCACTCTGAACCTGCTTTCCACGCCCCTGCACCAGATGCATTAGATAAACCTGCTGCTCTCCTCTATGGTGACACATAATTATTTCAATATCCATATCAGAATTGTTCTATTTCATTTTTAAAATTCTATCATGAAAATATGGTATGGTTTTTCTTTAACCCTCCAAGGCACCATGCCCATCGGTTGGCATGGTGCATAATGCATATAAGTGGAGCCATGGGAGTCAGCATTGAGGCATCATCCAGCCCAAAGTTAAAGAGTTAAAATGCAGCATCAACCATTAACCTGGTGAGGCCAGCATGATGCTGAATGCCATTGCAGTTATGATATATCAAGTGGACCTGAAACCACAATCGACAAACAATTATTAACAACTGGTTGGTCAATGTTGATTAGCTACTTCTCTATTTTGAATCAAAGTTGAACTGAATTCTGAGGTGACTGAGATGCTGCCCCTATAACAATTAGCTAAATCAGACTGATAAATGAAAGGAAATAGTACAGGAACACCAAAATGTCAGGTCTCTGTCTGCTTAGGTTAATACACCGATGGTAGAGGCTTGATAATCGTATTTCTGTGCAAAAAAGTGTAGTGTGATGTAATACATCCTTTGATTTGGGAGTTCAGATTTTGATTCTTGTTTTGTGTATGGCTAAAAGATGGGGGGGGCTGAGTTTGCCTTACCATGGCCCAAGTGCACATTAGTAGAACATAATTATAGGAATAAGGACAGTAATGAATCCACCCAAATATATAAATCAGTGAAATAAGATTCAAATATCTCCCTCTGCCTTCTCACTAAGAAGCCCCCTTTATAAATGCTATCAAGATACAGACAGAACCACAAAGGTCTACCATTGGACTCCACATCTTACTATTGGTACACAAATCATAAAGAAACCCCCCATATCAGCACCAACTGGCTATACCCTTGACAGAGAGGAATAACCTATAGGTTCCATAGTAGACAGGGAGCACACAGGAACGGGAGACACACATACTTAGATGTGTAGGTGGGCAGCTGTGAGAAGGGTCACACTCCAGGTGGAAGTATATATGTACATTGTAATGGGGTGGGGGTGCATTATTACTGAGGTATGGTTTTGTTAGCATTAGTCAGAGTTGTTACACATATGGTTGGGATTCTCTAATATAGAGGTTTCCAGACTCTTAGCCCATGGCCAGTTCAAAAGATGATAGAAACTATAATCCATAAAGATAGCCGACCACTCAGCTTTGCAATTCATTGTGTAATGTAGGTCTCACCATAAATTTGACCTTAGTTGTCGAAATGGCGTTAGACATCTATTACTCACTCACTCACTGATTGAAATCAAGATAATATGGATGCCATTTAATTATTTGATCCAAAGAGCTCTTTTTTGAAAATTCATAAAATCATTGGTCCTTACATATTATTGAATTATTTTCATTTATGAAAATAATTCATTTACATGTAACACCTTGCGCTAAAATTTAGACCAATAGCTCATCTACTGAAATCATCAGCCCATGACCTAGACCACTTAGGCCTTGATGAGGTCCTTTCAGTAATTCATTTTTTCTGTGCCACCATAGGCATAATACTTAATTACTTTCTCATTAGGCCCACTCACTGTAAGGCATGAGTTAGTCTAGTGTTATCACACATATGTCACAGCATTGGCCCTCTCTATCCCCTGGCCGTCTGTATCCTGTCCTGTTCTTGTTGATTTCATGAAGCCGTGAAAGCCACCCAATTCACTACAGCTATTTGGATCTAGGCGCCTCCAAATAGCTGTAGTGAATTGTTATTGTCCCAGGTCGTTCTGGGGCGGGCTGATAGATTCTACACCAGATCTAGGCGCCTCCAAGTACCAAGGTCGTTCTGTTCATTGATGTACTTATTAGGAGTTCAAACTGACGTGCCATTGATGCTAGGAACTCAATAAGATTGTATATTAATTAGTAGGGTCAGACAGAAAACCTTAAAAATGATATATTACACTTGGAAATGTATTGATAAACAGCAGAGAAAATGTGGGTTGATTCATTGGTGCATCATGAATCCATCAGGAATATGATTCTTTAAATTGAAAAAAAGGAATCGGCATGGTTGAAAACCTTGAAATTGATATGTTACATGTTGAAATTTGTCAATAAACAGCTGAGGAATAGGCATTGATTCATTTGTGCATCATGCCTTGACTTGCATGATGCACTCTATCTCAGCAACCGTCGAAGATATTGGTCTATAAGTTGAAAAAATAGAATCAGTATGCTCGAAAACATCAAAATTGATAACTACACTTTGAAATCTGGCAATAAACAGCTGATGAATAGTCATTGGTTCATTTGTGCATCATGCCTTGACTGGTATGATGCACTCTATTTTAGCAACCATTGGGAATATGGGTCTGAAAGTTTAAAAAATAAAATTGGCATAGTGGAAAACCTTGAGATTGATATATATATTACATGTTGAAACCAGTTGATAAACAGCAGAGAAAGATCCATTGAATCAATTGTGCATCATATCTTGACTGGTATTTGTCAAAATATGTTAGCACCTTTGCACTTTTTGTCAGTAATTACTCACTATTTGTCAGCAGTCAGTCAATAATGTAAGTAATTACTCACATGTTGTCAGTAATTAGTCAAAATATGTCAGAAATAATGCACGATTTGTCAGCAATTAGTCAATATATTTCAGTACTTAGTCACTGAATATCAGCAATTATCAATACATGTCATTATTTACTCACAATCTGTCAGCAATTAGTCAATATATAACAGAGAAATAGTCATTTATTCAATTATGCATCTTGCCTTGACTGATATTTGTCAAAATATGTCAGTATCCATGTCAGCAATTTGTCAGCAAATAGTTATTATATGTTAGTAATTATTCACTATTTGTCAGCAATAAGTCAATACATGGTAGTAATTATTTACATTTTATCAGCATTTAGTCAATATATGTTAGTAATTGATCACTATTTGTCAGCAATTAGTCAATATATATTAGTAATTACTCACTATTTGTCAGCAATTAGTCAATACTAGTATTTACTCACATTTTGTCACCAATAAGTCAATAAATGTCAGCACTTTATCACTATTTGTCAGCAAATAGTCGATATATATCAGTACTTAGTCACTATATATATATATATATATCAGCAATTAGTCAGTATTACTCACTATTTGTCAGCAATAAGCCAAATCAGTCAGTACTTAGTCATTATATAACAGCAATTAGTCCATATATGTCAGTAATTACTCACTATTTGTTAGCAATTAGTCGGAATATGTCAGTATTTACTCACAATTTGTCAGCAATTAGTCGATATATGTCAGTACTTAGTCACTATATATATCAGCAATTATCAATACATGTCAGTATTTACTCACAATCTGTCAGACATTAGTCAATATATATATTAGTAAATACCCACTATTTATCAGCAATATGTCAATATATATATCAGTATTGACTCATAATTTGTCAGCAATTAATCAATATACGTCAGTACTTAGTCACTCTATATCAGCAATTATCAATACATGTCAGTATTTACTCACAATCTGTCAGCAATTAATCAATATATAACAGAGAAATAGCCATTGATTCAATTGTGCATCCTGCCTTGACTGGTATTTGTCAAAATATGTCAGTATCTATGGACTATTTGTCAGCAATTAGTTAATATATGTTAGTAATTATTCACTTTTTGTCGGCAATTAGTCATTACATGGTAGTAGTTACTTACATTTTATCAGCATCAGCATTTAGTCAATATATGTTAGTAATTGCTCACTATCTGTCAGCAATTAGTCTATATGTCAGTAATTGCTCACTATTTGTCAGCAATTATTCAATATATTAGTAATTACTCACCATTTGTCAGCAATTAGTCAATATATGCAAGTAATTACTCACTATTAGTCAGGAATTAGTCAATATATGTCAGTAATTATTCACTGTTTATCAGAAATTAGTCATATGTCAGTACTTAGTCACTAGATATCAGAAATTAGTCAACACATGTCAGTATTTACAGACAATTTGTCAGCAATTATGTCAGTATTCACTCACTATTTGTCAGCAATCAGTCAATATATGCCAGTACTGAGTCCCTATACAACAACAATTAGTCCATGCCAGTACTTTGTCGCTATTTGTCAGCAATTAGTCAAAATATGTCAGTAATTATGCACAATTTGTCAGTAATTAATTACAATATGTCAGCACCCATGCACTAATTGTCAGCAATTAGTCAATATGTCAGTAATTGCTCACAATTTATCAGCAATTAGTCAATATATGTCAGTAATTATTCACTATTTATCAGAAATTAGTCAATGTATATCAGTAATTACTCACTATTTGTCAGTAATTAGTCCATATATGTCAGTAATTACTCACTATATAGCAGCAATTAGTCAATACATGTTAGTATTTACTCAGAATTCATCAGCAACCGTCGAAGATACATGTCAGTATTTACTCACATTTTAATGATTAAATGTTAGTAATTATTCACTAGCAATTGGTCAATATATGTTAGTAATTGCTCACTATTTGTTAGCAATCAGTCAATATATAATATGTAGAGATAAGAATATCACACAAAACCAAACACAGTCAGTTTCATATTAATAACTGTTTATTTCTTAGACATTTGATGAGTATGATAATTGATGTTACATTTTGGTGTTATGTTGTTGCTGATCTTATGGTGCGCCGTTTCGAGTCATTTATGATTCTTCATCAGGCAAGATGCCAATTGTTACAAAAATGCTACCTGAGGTAATAAAAATGATCGAATTTTTCACCTGGTAACCATAGTGACCGAGTTGCTATGCAATGATGTCAACAATTATGAAAAATGTCTGATTTGTCAGTAGAATCCTGATCATGAGTCCTTTTGGGATGATGTTTTTGATGATGCAATCATTTAGGAATGAATTCGGCCTGTGTTTTGGATTTATGGTGATTTTACGTAATATTTGAAACCAGGGTTGGGCATCAGCTGGGTTTTTTGTAGAGTCCAATTGTTGGTCAACATTGTTGGGTCCATCAATTTCATCATAATTGGTGTTTTCATAAACTGTTGTTGTTGTTTGTTGTTGCATACTGGTTGAGAACATTTATGTTCCTCTGGATGAGGATCGTATTATGGATGCTTGTAGGGTTCTTGTTTTGAGGGGAAACGGCTACTAATCATTCCTACAACTCATTCCTTGATGCTTGACTTGTGTTGGTGATCCCAAGGTAGGATGCTAGTGTGGGTAGGTTGATAAATGTAGAGATAAGAATATCACACAAAACCAAACACAGTCAGTTTCATATTAATAACAGTTTATTTCTTAGACATTTGATGAGTATGATAATTGATGTTACATTTTGGTGTTATGTTGTTGCTGATCTTATGGTGCAACATTTCGAGTCATTTATGACTCTTCATCAGGCAAGATGCCAATTGTTACAAAAATGCTACCTGGGGTAATAAAAATGATCGAATTTTTCAACTGGTAACAATAGTGACCGAGTTGCTATGCAATGATGTCAACAATTATGAAAAATGTCTGATTTGTCAGTAGAATCCTGATCATGAGTCCTTTTGGGATGATGTTTTTGATGATGCAATCATTTAGGAATTCGGCCTGTGTTTTGGATGTATGGTGATTTTACGTAATATTTGAAACCAGGGTTGGGCATCAGTTGGGATTTTTGTAGAGTTTAATTGTTGGTCAACATTGTTGGGTCCATCAATTTCATCATAATTGGTGTTTTCGTAAACTGTTGTTGTTGTTTGTTGTTGCATACTGGTTGAGAACATTTATATTCCTCTGAATGAGGATCCTATTATGGATGCTTGTAGGGTTCTTGTTTTGGGGAAACGGCTACTAATTATTCAATATATAATAGTAATTACTCACTTTTTGTCAGTAATTAGTCAAAATATATCAGTAATAATTTACTATTTATCAGCAAATAATCAATATTTGTTAGTAATTACTCACTATTTGTCAGCAATTAGTCAGGATATGTCAGTACTTAGTCACTATATATCAGAAATTAATCAACACATGTCAGTATTTACATACAATTTGTCAGCAATTAGTCAATAAATGTCAGTATTTACTCACATTTTGTCAGCAATCAGTAAATATTTGTCAGTACTTTGTCACTATTTGTCAGCAATTAGTCAGAATATATCAGTAACAATGCAATATTTGTCAGAAATAAATTAGTCAACATATGTCATTATAAATTATGTTAGCATAGTACATAGTATGATTCATTGATTATGCCTTGACTGATATGATGCAGTCTATCTCAGGGACCATCAGGAATATGGGTCTGTAAGTTAGAAAAAAATAGAATAGGCATAGATTCATAGCCATTGATTAATTGGTACATCGTGCCTTGACTGGTATGGTCAAAATATGTCAGTACCTATGCACTATTTGCCAGCAATTAGTCAAAATATGTCAGTAATTATTTACTATTTGTCAGCAATAAGTCAAAACATGTCAGCACTTACTCACTATTTTTACCGCAAATAGTCATTATAATGTCAGTAATTATGCACTCTTTTTCAGCAATAAGTCAAAATATGTCAGTAAAGTTCTATGAATGAATTACTGAAAGGACATCATCAGGGCCTAAGCAGTCTATGTCATGGTCTGATGATTTCAATAGATGAGTTATTTGTCTAAATTTTAGCGAGAGGGAACCTATTCAAATATTCTGGTCATCAACCTTGGCAAAATAATTCATCACAGCTATACTGTGCTTTCCTCAAGGTTTTCCTGAAGTCATCAAAAACATGCCTCCTCATTCTAATCCCTGACCTTTAACCCTTGGTATCCCTCTTCACTAGTTATCCCCTTACAAACAACCTATTCATGAAGGAGGGCCTTTACCTCTGAAATAACATGCTAGACACACATCAGCTACATACCAAGGTCATTTAATCATTTGAACACTCTATGGTGTCTATGCATCATCCCCATTTGCCAGTATGATTTATCAATGCAGGTCTCAGTGTCCACTCATTAGGGTTACATTCATGCATCATGCCTATAAACTATAGTAGGGTCATCAAAGATATATAATAGATAGATCTCATGCTCTATAGTTTTCAAACAAAAAAAAGAGAGACTTCAAAGGGAAGGCCATATGAAGACATAGACACCAGGTCTGTAGCCATGACACTGGCTCAAGCCCAGCTGAGCTCATCTTCTATTGTCCAACTTTAACTCTCCAAGGCCGAGGGTGCATTAATACATCATGTCAATTGGTCGTCATGGCACATCATGCATGATTATAAAACAGCAGCCCATGCACTGCTGCACTATACGGGACTAGCACATTGTTAGTGATAAGAAAATCAGCCAGGTGGCTCATATAGTCGGGGGCTACTCCTACAGTTAGCCTCTTTGTATAGTTTATTTTGATGGTCTCATCCCCATGTACTATCTGTAGATATTCTGTAAAATGTATATCTATGGATAGAAAAAGCCTTTAACTTTTACAATATAAGCATAGTATAAATCTTATACTTTAGATACAAGAGAGAAACAACTTTAAGATTTCAATAAGAGACCATATGTCACCTACATTGAGTACACCCATGCTATTGTCGCATTATCAAGCTCATCCTCTTCCCTCACACCTGAAACAATGGGGAGGTACTTAGGGTAATTAAGATAAAGGGCAGGGTGAAGCTTATCTCTCCTATCAGTCTTATCAGTGACCATTGTTCTGTGGTGGATGAGAGTGAAGATAAGAGATTACCCAGAATTCCCTGACAGAATCCAAGATGGCGTCAGGGTTAAGAACAAAAATGGCAACCTCCATACAGGGATGGCTATGTGCCCTATAGAAGTGACCATGAGTGCATCATAGGAGTGCAGTGCATGCCTGACTAAGGTCACCACAGTTGTAAACAAGTCAAGTACCATTATTTGGTCTAGACATACCTTGATTGGGTACCTGGTTGTTTGGAGGCAAATGTACAACGATTTATAGATGAGAAGAAGATTGTTGTCTATTCTCTAAACAGAAAAAAAATGTTCAAAATCTTAGTCAGATGTTAGTCAAAAAAGCTTATCTTTTAACAATACCAAGTCAAACGCTTGTGCTTAAGTGTCCAAGTTTTTCTTAGTCAAATGCACCTAGAGTTTGACCCTTCTCACATCTGCCAGCCTACACATCTAAGTACTTGTGTCTCCTCCATCTGTGTGTCTACCTTGTCTACCATGGGGCCTATAGGTTATTCCTATCTGTCAAGGATATAGCCAGTTGGTGCTGATGTAGGAATTTTCTTTATACTTTGTGTACTAATGGTAAGATGTGGGGTCCAATGGCAAACCTTGGTGGGTCTGTCTGTATTTTGATTGCATTGATAAAGGTGGGCTTCTTGGGGAGGAGGCGCAGGGAGGATATTTGAGTCTA
Source organism: Acholoe squamosa (assembly GCA_949317995.1). Taxonomy (NCBI): domain Eukaryota; kingdom Metazoa; phylum Annelida; class Polychaeta; order Phyllodocida; family Polynoidae; genus Acholoe; species Acholoe squamosa. The sequence goes on along the minus strand of OX439037.1, from coordinate 70,592,765 downwards.
TTGATGGGCATATTTAAGTTGCGGAACTTTGTTTACAGAAGTCAGTGAAGCATACATTTGGGAGGTTGAGGGCTTGGTATCTAAACATTCAGTACTGTCCTTATTCCTATATCCTATATTGATGTGCATTTAGGGTGTGGTAAGATCATCCCACCTCCCAGCTTAAAGCCATACAAACATAAAATTAAAATCCAAACTCCGAATCAAAGGATGTATCACATCATTCTACACTGTTTGAAGGGAAATATAATTATCAAAAGGCCTCTGCCATCAATATATCAACCTTTAGAAGTAGGTAGGGATCTGACATTTTGGTGTCCCTGTGCAATTACATGTTATTTATCAGCATCCCTAGCCTGATTTAGCTAATTCGTATCCTTTTATCGATTGTGGTTCCAGGTCTACTGGAATCGTCTAAAATGAATCAATTCGTACTGCAAATGTACACCACCTAAGGTCGGCATGATGCATGTGCACTGAAAAAAAAAGTTAGTTGGTCTAACTTAACTTAATCAAAACGGCCAAATAATCTTAGTTAGAACATCTGACTAATGTATAACTAACAATGTCCAACTTATGTTAGTCACATTGACTACCCAAGCACAATCCCGAACAGGGTATCTGCTAGGAGTTTCAGGCAAGCTAACTTATCTTAGCCACTGTCACTAAGGGGTCTTAGTCCCTTGTACCATAAATTGTCCCATGGATTTCAAAATGATAGTGATTTGCAGACACTTTATGTGATGGAGGCTTTTGCAATTCAATACAGCATCAAGCTTGACAAAATACATCAAATAGGTTGATGATTTGTTCAATGAACTAGGCAGTCAGATAGAAACACCTATTCTGTGGTAATCTAGATAAATATAATATCTGTACCTGCTTCTTTGTGTGAACCCAATAGTAACTTGGCTCAGGGCTTCTAAATGAAAATAATTTGAGACATTTCACATGCTTTCTAAATGATGAGACACGGATTTGTGGGATGTGAATCCTATGTAGAGCTTACACTAATCATTTGAATGAAACCAAAAATATTAGATAGCATATCTATTCGAAACCACCTAATCTAAGTCAAAATCGGGCAAGTCAAGGCAAGTTGGGCACTTTGACTAGTGGTTAGTCACATGAAAATCCCTTGAAAATGTGTTCACACATGTATATATCCAAATCTCGGGGAGTGCCCCCCAGGGGAGCATACAGGGGGAGGGGTGGTAGGGTAGCAGTTGTTATACTCACACAAAGACTGAGTCCCCCCCCCCTTCTCTCTCAGGATGATGAGACTCTGTATTTATAATCTCATAGGTGCATGTGAATACCACTGCTCATTCTAAGATATGGGCGTTCAGGAGTACAATATATATATATAGGCCAAGTGGTGAAGTTTGTATGAGTGAGGGTATAAGGTTTGTATTTCATGGATATATGATTTTTAAGGACTGTATAACATTTATTCTAAAAAATCTAATTAAAAGGAGGTTTGAAAGAATGAAAGAGCTCAATGTCTGGATCCTTAATTAGATTATATTATACATTTCCATATGCTCCTGTCCGAACTATTACATACCTAACTTACACAAAGGGAAAAGCTATAAAGGGAAGGTTTTGTCTTAAAGTGGCATAGTCCGATTTTTTTCATTTTTCAAATTCTATTCAAATGTGTTTTACACAATGTAATAACACTATATTTAGCGGGTTGTGGACAATTTATTGTTGCCTTTAGCTGATACGTACTTAAAAAAGGTGTCCCATGGACCTTGCCATGGATGGAGTTTTGGCGTGCATGCCAAAAGTAGGAAATGGAGTATAAATCTGATTTTTCTATCAAATGTGAGCTTAATTATGAGGAAGGGGAGCCACTAAAGTAGTCACCATAGGATGTATGATCTATGTGAACATCCTGGTTCATTTTGGAGAAGATTGATTTTTTGGCCCCAACCATTGTACTGTGCCACTTTAAGGGCTAGGCTACTTATACCAAAGCTAAGGGTTGTTTGCTATCCTCACCAATACAAAATGTAATTTTTATATTAAGCCTGCCCTCAAAAATGTCATTTGGGACTTAACTGCCGGCCCTATGTCCTCGGGCAGCAGAATGGACATATCATGCTGCCCTAACTTAGCAGCTGAGGAGGGAAAACTCAAATGACTATGGGGTTGTGTACTTTGACAAGTATACATACATGTGTATTCATGTAGAAACACTGTTTTTGTTAAATAATACAATATCTTCGTGATTCAGGAATAGCAGCAATGTGGAAGTGCTGCCCTTGGGCAACCCAGTGATGTTCCCGCGTCCCTCCACTGTAATTAATGTAGGTACGGAATATAGGCAGATTGTCAGTCTAAGGCAGCAGCGGCGTTTCAAGGGCATTTTAGATGCTGCCCGAGGGCATCAGCGGCCCTTAAAGAGTTAATATAGTATGGGATCATTACAGAGATTAACTCCCTGGGATACACGGCCGTTCACCTCGGTCATCTCAAATGTCGGTAGGATGTTTCATTCGCCTGAGGCATTATTTGTAATATATCGGGGGCATTATTTGTAACGTACGGGGGCCTACCACCATGCTATTTGTGGGATGCACTGATAATAAAACCTATAGTCAGTAGTGACTATACCCACATATTCTGAGCCCCATAGTTACATGACCCCTTAGTCACATATTAGTCAGAAAGATAGTCAATTTGACTATATGTAGAGCTCACAGATTGATGATGTCACAGGTTTCTGTGCACAAAAACCATCATCCAGAAGGAGGACATATTTATGGTTGCCTGGACTAAGAGAAGACAATTATAATTAGGCCAAATCATCATTTTAACCTGTCCATCCATGGAAACTCAATATGTCTGGCCATTAATGAATATGTAAGTTAACTATTTGGTGTAATATTTGTGGCCATTGCAGTATAACAATAGTTATTTTAGTTTAAACTGTTGGGAAGGCATATGGCAGCCATCTTTGATTGGATGAATGTTTGTTTGTAGGTATAGTCAGTACTGACTGTATATATTAGTCATATTTACTAACTAAATGTTGCTTAGCAACAAAATGATAGTCATTTGACTAAGGACTATTTCAATAGATTAAAGGCATGACTATGTATTGACTATTATGACTAACTTAAGTTAGTCACAGGTGACTATAGAGGGATAGCCAAAAATCGCACTATCATTTGACTATCTTAAGTTAGTCACTACTGACTAAGATATTAGGCTCTATTTTTATCAGTGTGGGCATGATTAGTGCCTTTAAATTCCATACACTAGTGGAATGCAACCCGTATGGCATAACCTCATGTATGATACATTAAACTAGCCACAGGCACAGTATCCAATACTCGTTGATGACGTCATGATTGCTATAGATTCAGTACATAGTGTGTCATTATAGGTGCCGTGCACCCTTAGCCTAGATCGGAAGTAACACAAGGCGGAAGCCACTATCATTGTCCATGAAAGTGTAGAATAATGAATTGATAAGCAATGGGAAATCGGGGTAAAGCTATCTCTGCACTAATCTTAATGCGTAGGAGAGTAAATCTGTTACATCAACATAATATATCTCAGATTGAGTATTATATTTTGCCTATGAATCAGGCGTGTCCAATCTTATTTCAGATGTATCCCCGGTCCCTGCACTTTGTACACTTAGTATAGGGTACGTCACCTGCGTTCTAAAAAAAACGCGAAAAAAGGGTATTTTTTCACACACTTCCAATGTCCCCGTTTTCCAGAATAAGGGGTCATTTTCTGACCAGAAATCAGTGGATTTTAAAATAAGGGGTAGTTTTTTCTCAAGGAAACTCAGTGGATTTTCAGATAAGGTGTCTATTTGTAGAGGGGTGCATGTCTTGCAGATATATGTCTATAACACACCGCAAGAAATCAGTGTTTCTTAGAATAAGGGGCCTTTTTAGGCCTTCAAAAATCAGTGGTTTTTTTTTTCTAGAATGAGGGGTGGATTTTCATATCAAAATCAGTGGATAAGTGGGTGTTTTTGCAAATGAAGAACATAGGTGACGTCCCCTTAAGGTGCTGAGTGCAGGGACCGGGGACCCTTGAATAGAGAATCTTCTATGGGCTACACAGTGATGTCTGTATGTAGATTGGAGGTCGTCCTCTCTACTAACAACTGGATAAGAACAAGTGTTCACAGTAGGAATGTAATATATGATGATTACGCTTGCACTAGTGCCTCTATCAGTACATAAAAGGCATGTGTGCAAGCATCATCATCACACATTTATACCATGGTCTGCACCTTTAGGATGCATTAGAATGCATTCTGCATTTACTGACATACAAATATATATGGTATCTATAGGGTCCCAGACATATGACTCATCTAACCCAACACTATTGTCCAGCCCCATAGCCTAATGGATAGGAAGCAGAACTTTGGATCAGAAGGTTTCTGGAGCGATCCCAGCCAATGCTGAGCTTTTTCGCTATGAACCACTGTCAAAAGCTATGTCATAGCTGCTGTCACATATAAGAACAGTATAGAAAAAGAACACTGTCAGTATTCGAGTGTCAACCCTCAGTGCCTCTATCCTGTGATAAAAGCACCCAGATTATCCAGTTTGGGCACCCAAAATCGTTCTGAAATGTGATAATCGTGGTATAATCACTGCTAACCTCAGCCAAGCACAAAGCAGTTGCCCTCCACACATCTGGCATAGGCTCAACTATTTTCACCTGCTACCCCTATCTCATTTATATATGTGGCTGATATGAAGGTAATTGTCAGCAGCCACATGGAAAGGATGCTCCACAGGGAGGTGTGTGGCTCATGACATTCTGTCTTGCTACTGGTAGTGTCCTGATATAGATCTCCGTGGTTCTAGTATAACCCTCTAAGGGCCACACGATGTTTTAATGTCGCTAACCAGTGCTCTATCCTCGGATCATGTAGAAGGGGACAGCAAGAGGGATGCAACCCAGAATTGGTGCATTATGACGACGATGGAGCAGGGATGTGGGGATATAAGAAGTGTAAAAGAATAATAACGATGCAAAATAGAAAATGTAATCGTCATTGTGAGGATCATCCTCTCCGTCACTGCTTAAAACTAATTTGATGTGGTTAGGACACATAATGCTCGTGCTGATATACTAAAGGGTTTTTAAAGTGTCAACACTAATAGAATTCAATAGATCTCCCATAAACATGGGGTCTTGAATGTGGGCAGCATAGAGTAAACGAGGCAAAACCTGTTCACCATAACTCGTCAGACCTGGCATGGACTCTTCATCTTGACAATTTATAGCTTTGTTGACAACTTCACAGACTCTCACCCAGGGGTTATCAGATAGGCCAGCTGCCTTATCAAGGGAAGGTGTCTGTGTCAGGGCTGACAGGTTAAGACATACACGTTTGACTCGTTTCTTTCACGCTGTTCATGAAGACATGAAGGACTCTACACTTTTTTTCTGAGTGTAGAACCCACTTCATACTCCCTACACTGCCCCTATATACTTGGCAAAAGGTAATACAGGTACAGGTTATACAAAACACCTTTATCAAATTGAGAGTCATTCCCAATGTGCTCACCCAAGGGTCATTATCACCCCCCCCCCAATGATATTCCCTTCATAGCAGCCACGCTTATCTCCATCGAATCAAACGGTATAAACTAAGTCGTCTTCTACAGTATCAGTGCCAGCCATCTTGCTTTGAGACAATCATAATTATCGTCTTCTTTTATTTCTGGTACCTTATTTTACTTCCGCGATGCCTATCTCACCACCCCACTCCTTCAATCTCGTAATCTACCTGTCTTATTGATAAGAAAGCAGTATACCGGGGGTAAACTGCATGGTTGTGTGTGTGTGTGTGGGGGGGGGGAGGTCACAGATAGAGAGGACGCAGCTGGAGATAGAGCAAGGTTGACTTGTATTACACTCTAACAAATGTGTCTGGTTAATACTGCTGTACTCTGCTGGTAAGTAAAAAGCAGACACTTTGCCAATCCCTTGTAAATGGGGGGGGGTCTTTTTAGTTTAAGCTATGAACTTAAAACTGATAACAGAAGCAAGATACAAAGTCATGAATAGGTTTGGCTATAAATACATAGATATATCGGCAGTTAGAGATAGATGATAACGGCTAGCATTGCAGTTTTAGGCGTTTAAAAGTCAGAATAAGTGAAAGCAGCAGTATCAAATAACAGTCCTGATTGTTGGTGAAGGCATTGTCGTTGCAAAGTGGTAATCGATCATTTACATTGTACCATCAACAGATGTAAAGCATTTGGCTAAGACATTTTCCTCCAACATAGGCCTATATATAAACATTTGTATTTATGTATATATTGGGTTATGTATTTGCGTACCAGAGAGAAGGCTATACAGTGTGGAATTCAATATATAATATCATTGTAAACTGCCCCACCACTGCTCCATAAAACTACGATACCACACTCTAAACAGGCACCAGGTCAACAAGATCTCCCATATTTGATTCATCAAATGATAACGTCCTAATGTCCTCCTTGTTCTTCAGTGCAATTAGGGTACAAGAATCTTGTAGGATAAGACATAGCCTGGTCTTATGGCACTTTCTCATAATGGGGGCTTAGGCTTCCCTCATCATGTAGAAGTACTGTGACTTCACCTGTCTAGTAACAAGTATCTTGTACCTAGGCCAATTTCACAGGTAGCAGTTGGCAAAGAGCAGGTAAAGAAAATCCACATGACAACTGAGCTGTGCCATGTTAGCCAAAGGTCACACAGGAGGCTATCAGAGGGAGCAGTGTGAGAAACATGAACAGGTAGGCTAAGCCACAGACATGAGTCTGGAGAAGCTGCTACAGGGGCAGCTTAAAAAGAGGGTGGGGATGGGGGGCTGCTTCCCCATGAAAAAAAATGGCAAGGCTTCATAATGAAATGCATAAGAATTTCAAACCTGACCCTCGTATTATATCAAGATGGTCGTCACATAAGCCTGAAATAAAAGTCACCCGACGCTACTTTTATTTAGACATCCTGCACACTTACATCACCCTGCTTAAGCGGATGATTGGTGGTAGTTGGTGTGGGCCCCACAATAAAGACTTGCTTCCTATGCTTCTAAATAGAGAAGTACATACAATGTATATATTTAATTGTATTAGTTAAGTAGAAAGTTTGGTGATTAGAACTGTCAGTACTTTAGGCATAGGGAGCATAGAAGTCTGAGAGTCTCACCCTACACTGCAAAAATGGTGTTTAGATTTTAAACATGTTTAGGTCTAAACATGTTTAAAATCTAAACATTTAGGTCAGTTAGGTGTCTCATCAATTACACATTTAGGAAATAAACACTTTTATTCTAACTACATAAACATTTTTTCTAAACATGTTTAGATGTTTAGAGTTTAAACAGCTGTTTAAACAGCTGAATAATAGGAAGGCTTCGTGTCTGTCTTTGTGCTAATAGGAAAAGTTTCTTGTCTGTCTTTACGCTAGTAGAGAAGGCTTGGCGTTTGTCTTTGTGCCCACAGGAAAAGTGTTGTATCTGTCTGTCCTTGTGCTAGCAGGGAAGGCTTCATGTCAGTCCTTGTGCTAGTAGGGAAGGCTTCATGTACAGCTTATATGTCCTTGTGCTATCAGGGAAGGCCTCATGCCTGTTTTTCATTGTGCTAGCAGCAGGGAAAGCTAGCAGGGATGGCTTGGTGTCTATCTGTTTGTTCTTGTGTTTGCAGGGAAGGCTTCATGCCTGTACTTTTGCTAGCAGGGAAGGCTTCATGTCTGTATGTCATTTTACTAGCTTCATGTTTGTTTGGGCTCGTGCTAGCAGTACAAAAATGGTGTTTAGATTTTAAACATGTTTAGGTCTAAACACGTTTAAAACCTAAACATATAGGTCAGTTAGGTGTCTCAGCGACTACATATTTAGGAAATGAACACTTTTATTCTAACTACATGAACATTTTTGCTAAACATGTTTAGATGTTTAGAGTTTAAACAGTTGAATAATAGGTGTTTAGATTTAAACATCATTATGTTTAGATACTTGGATGTTGAATCCACACCAGGTAGCAGCACTACCTTTGAATGGACTATCTTTACACAATTATAATTAATTTTTGTGACAAATGTCCCCAAATCCCATGTTTATTGTCGTTTCTTTTTATTGAATGTCATAAGAATAGGAACAGCAATAGAAAATTGACTAGATTCTCCTTACACCAGCATCATTGCCATAAAATAGTCAATATGCTCCATGACTTACACCTATTTCATGTTATTTTGGAATGGATAAGGCAATGTCCTTGCTGCCAAACTGCTGTACTTTCTGAAGTCTGTCATAGTGTGTACATACATGTGTATATATGTGTAGCTGTGGCTGACATCTTTGGTGTCTTTGACATGTAGATAAATACCTGCTGATGTCCCCCCAGTAAATAAGAAAGCAAACAAAAGATATTCCTTTATTTTTTCAATGCATACATGTCTGCACATCCTAACCCTAACAAATCACATAGACATCTAAACACAAAAAATTCATAAACATCTAAACACAAAATTTCATAGGTATCTAAACACAAATTTTAAACCTAAACACCTACATTTCTAAATACCTGAGCTAAGCACATTGTTTGGCTAAACATGTTTAGGAAACTAATGTGATTGCAAAAACGTTGCAAGAATATGTTTAGAATTGTGTTTAGGATCTAAACACCATTTTTGCAGTGTACCTACCCTGGACACCAAGGCAAGAAACCTCCACAGAGGAAACTCTAAAAGTGCAATGATCCAAGAATATCTTATAAGCCATGTTGAGAGAAAACATGTTTTTGCAGCAATAACACTGGGCAACAACTTTTCACTTTCCAAAAAAAAAACAGAGATGAAACACACTAATTCCTTTGTATTCTTACCTGGGGAAATCAAAAATAACGTTTTTTGCTGGTTGCTCTCAGTTTTCCAACGCCATATCTAATGAATTACTCATCCTTTGACTCTGTAATCTGAAGTAAATTAAATAAATAAACTCAAAGTGTTGGTCAGTTGGCACTTGCACGGGACTGTTTTGCCCATCTCTTGCACACATTGTTGGGCTCATCCCACTTCAGACCTCTTCAGTAGCCTGCTAGCAGAGAAGGTAACCGCTATCTTTGGTAGCATTTTCCATCTCTGAGATGTCCTATTGCAAACATGCCCCATGTTTGTCACTTATCGAGCCACAGTTTTTTTTGGGAATAATGTGAGGTCCGATGCAGAAAGTGGATCTTCAAGGACATCTTGCATTTCAGTTTCTTATATGTGCCCAGCAGTGTATCCACACTCTCTACATGATCCTTAGCCCTCAGAAATCCTCTTATGACTGCTTTGAGGGGAAGCCATGGATTCCATTTACTATACAGCCTATTTTTGGTTATAATATCAAATTACCATCGCATTATAGCCTTGAAACCAGTGGTTATGATGCAATGTACATGGAAATGAGTCTATTTTAGTGTGGTAATACATACATTTTGGAGCTTAGTGACATGATCCAAGTTAGAGTCTTCCATAAATCTGGTTCAGAGGGATGGAATAATGCAGGCCCAGAAGCCACCTTTGGGTGAAGTATGATTTGCAGCAGTGTCAAATCTATTGATATATGTATTACCCAGACATTTGCCCAGCATGACTTAAGAAAGTGGTTGTACTTCAATGGACTATACGCTATATAGGTGATCATAGTGAGATATCATTGCGAGCTGGGAATTTTTAGCATATACATATATATGGCACCCTATGGATATCTCAAAATTGAGAGCCATTTAATGGGCATTTTTTAACCTCATTTTCAGATTCAGCCGCCTCAAATTAGGTATAATTTGTATGTTTGGTCTCCGTTGTTTTTTTTTTTTTGCCATTGCACAGTATGATTATTTCTGATTTACATTGTTTGCTAGGTAGATATTTGCTGTTGCTAAAAAAAGAAGATGAGCCATAGCACCTACACCTTAACGTGCCATCATGGAAATCTCATTGAATTTACATGGAATAGGTCAAATTCGACTACTTCTATAACTGATTTTCCCCGTGTTTCTAAGGAACTACTGTATCTCATAAAATGTCTGTTGCTAGGTGACCGCTTACCCTAGCAACACAACAATACATGTACCACTATTGAAAACCTTCCTATTTATTTAGGAGGGATAGGTAAACTCAATCAAATTGGACCATGTTAATCCGGAAGGGACCTTTTAGAGCCATACGTTCTTTTTAGAGGTGGTTGCCATGGAAACAGCCATTATGGCCAAACGAGGTAATACCCCGTCATATAGTATACGATAAAAATATAAAACCTTAGTCAGAAAAGATGGTAAATACTACCTCATTTCTAGGCATCTTTTGTAGTTGTGCTTTACATGCAGCCTGTTAACTAGGGCTACCGGTAGCTAGGGACTGTTAATCATCAAACTACACTGGCATTGGGGGATAGGCAGGGCTGGGCCTCTCCGCCAATGATTGGAAGGTCCTAGCATGCATAAATGTATACCGCCCCCCCCCCCACAATAAAAATAGCTTTCTACGGCTCTGGACTGCAGTTGTAAACTGTAGCCTTAGTTTAGGCCTTAGTATGTTCATCACGACCTTATCGTCCCTTCGTCCCCATGAATCCGGCATACACCGTCGGTCTGCTATTTGAGGACATCACCTTATCCAGGCAAGCTGTCCGCCTGGCACCCTGGAGGTGAAGCATCACCCACCTGGTGCACCCCCCTCACCAGCACCTCCGCCACCACTAAGCCCACCTGACTCCTGTCTCTGCCTACTCTCTATGTTGGAGGAAGCACAGTCTAGTTGGAACAGAGACAGCGAGCTTTCCACCAAGCCAGCTCCATCCAGAGGAGTTCTGAGCCCGTCTGTACCCCTGCCCATACCCTAACCCAAGGCTCCTCCAAGGTGGCCTGAGCCTAAGTCCTCCACCCTTATACTACTATACTGTTACATCTGGGAGTGAGGTCCTGACTGTGTGACTACTACTACGTCGATCGTTACCAGGGCAAACTGGGTTAATCAGGACACATTATTAACATTAGGCAGGTAGGTGAGTGAGTAGCTCCTGGAGCAACTCAATGCTACAGTCTCAGGTATCCTGGTGGGGAGTGTGTGTCTCATGGAGATGATTTCTTAAAGGATAGTAAAAAGCGCTAGGTCTCTATGACCCCTTTACAGTGCGTTTGAAAGGTTATCTGAAGTGCGGCGTAAGTATCCCTACTGCTGCATTAAGCCTAGTGTGGCATTGCCAAATTCATAATATCCATTATATAAAATGGCATCTGGAGAGAGTAGATACCCATTTGGGATTTAAACTAACTATTTTACTGAAGATCAGAAAATGGGACTATCCATTCTAAGAATGCGAAACATTGTACAAATGAATATCTAAAACACTTTATCTGAGTTAAATAAACTGATCACACACTGTTAAAAATTTTCCGTAGAAAAAACGAAGAATCATTGGCAACAATGGCTGCCAATCTTTCACGTTTTTTTTAACAGTCACCGTTTTTTCAATGTCACCATAATTTTTAGGGAATTTCACCGTTATTTCTAAACAATGATTAAAGGTAATTGATTACACATTGTTTTGGTTTCAATGCCATACACCATTAACTTTTCATAACAATATTCAGCCTCTGGCTTGACATTTTAGAAATTCCACTGTAAATTCACAATGGACTAGTTTATCTTTATAATGGTTCAATAGTTGCATGTACAGTTCATCTGGACATCCTAGTGTAAGGACATTCTAATCATTATAATTATAAATTAGTCCTTGAGAGGCACATCATGCCCTTCATAACTTTGGAGGAATAATCTAAGTACATAGATTACTTCAGAATTGTGTTGAATTAAAAACTGCAGTGATATGCCTATGTATTCTTTTCTATTACCACATAATGGGTGTCTATGACATCCCTGCTACTCCCCTTTGCCACACAAAGTTGGAGTATTTCTTTAATATCTGAAATCTATGAAACTACAATGTAGACTTGCATTTTGATGACATGGTGCATTAACCAAAGTGGATATGCTTTGAATTGTGTGATAATTTGAGCTGTGCAGAAGTAGTGTCTAGTTTCATGCACTGATATAAGAACAGCTTTAAAAAGTATGAACAAATAGAAATATCAAGTGATAATGTTTGTAAGGAATGATATAAGGAATAGGTAGCATAGTAGGACATTTTTGCCACCAATGCTGTACTCTCATGTGAATTAGATGTAGTATTCATGACGGTGAACATAGAGAAAGTGTTTCTCTCTTTTCCCTCTCAATATCCCTCTCTCACTTTGCGCTCTCTTTCTTTCTCTCTCTCTCTCTCTTTCTTCTTTCTTTCTCTACCTCTTTCTCACTTTACCTACCTATATAATCCTCTTCTCTTTCTTTCTCTACATCTCTCTCTCAAACACTGGAATTATCATATTGAATTGGCCTGAATACTGAGAAGAAGCGCTTTTATCCTTTCTCATCTGTCATTTATATTGCCAGTATCTCTCTCTCTTTCTCTCTCTCTCTCTCTCTCTCTCTCTCTCTCTCTCTCTCTCTCTCTCTCTATCTATCTATCTACCTCTCTATCTATCTCTCTAAACTTCTCACGTAGACTTATAAGGCACCTGGATGAGGCCCGAGGGGATGAGTAGCTCCACCTGTGGTAGAGCTGCTCAGTGGTATTGTGCCTGTGAAGGTCTACATGGTGGAACTGGGGGTATTATAGCAGATTATCACACAGGTAGAATGTCGTAGGCATGCAGTCAGATGGATGAGGTGACGGGAGGAAATTCTGGAGATCTTTAGTAATCACGGCATGCTCCAAGTAAAGCCATGGGTGTTTAGAGGGAAGGAGGGCATGCTAAGTTTCTCTTGATAGTGTATATGCCCTTCTTTTCAAAAAGTAAAGCATCTGGACCAAAATGCACACAAAATTAGATTAGCAAGAGACCTACTTGCCTATAAGCCGCACCTTGACTTTGGGAGAAAGCTCAAAGCCGCAGTAGGGGTGTGAGATGATGCTCATTCGTTAGCAAATTTAAAAAAAATCAATCCTATGAGCCCTTCCTGGAGGTGCCATAAGCCGCACTGGGGGCCTGTAATGGTCTATTAACCTCGGCTTTTACGTGTTTTTACTGCATTTGATATGCCCATACAGTTGTATGTTCAATGATATTGAATGTGAACCTTTTTACATCCTTCAGACCATGGAGGACGTTGAAGCCCAGCTGGAAGACCTCCTCCACGGTAGGGCACTGGAGGACACCCACATAGACATCCAGATTCAAAGTAAGTATTAAATACCCATTGCTTACTAATCTACCCTAGTCCTAAGATGGAAAGGGTGGGGGGCAAGGTAAGCATTATGTTGTGCGCCATGAGGGAATTTGCGCAGGTTCGGAATGCTAAAGGAATAATAATTTACATGAAACAAGTTGATTTTGAGGCAGATATTTAAAAATTATATTCTGGGTTATTCTTTACCCCACCCTCAAGGTGTAGTTTACCACTTTCATCGGTATGTACATGTATATTAGTTTGAGGGCCGCAGAGTGAGCAATCTCCACTGCATTGGCGCATGAAGATAAAGGACATAATGGATTTTGAAGTATCATATATGATTTAAAAAAAAGAAAAAGAATCTAGGCAGCTGTAACAAAGACAATTATTATTCATTGCCTGATAAATGAATAGTAATTCAACTTCAATAGATAAAAAGAGAAACAGAAATAGAGGCATGGGGAATCGCAGAGTGCTATAAATACCGAAATGTATGTTAATATCTGGTTGCTACTGACCAGCCCTTGCGAGGTATTGATACTTAACTTAATGGAATATTTCCTCATGGTATTGTTATTACAAATGAATGATATCAGTGCCCAATTTTGGCATCCTCTCTCCCCCATAATACCCCCCATATATCCCCTTACATCACCTTACCCCATCCCCTGACTATACTGCTTGGTTATTGAAACAGGATCAAAGAGATACCATTGCCGACCACCAGGTGATGCTAGGGGGCCTATGGCAGCGTCCTTGGGTGGGGCAAGAGTCAGCGGTTGTTATAAGACTGTCGGCACCACTGAATCGTTGAGGGGGGGGGGGCAAAGTTGGGCTGTGAGATAGGGGCACAACAGTTATAGATCAATGATATCAGGTGAAACCGAGTTATAGCTTTATATGTGGTTAACCCTTTAACTGAGACATTATTGCATCTTGGTCATTGGTCAGCCCTAACAGTAGCAAGTAACTCGACAGGGCTAGGCTACATTCCTACACCACGCTGACTTTTAATAGAGTAGATTTGCTTGAACATGGTGAGCATGATGCCCAACGATCACGAAATGTGCAATAACATGCGACCCTTAAAGGGTTTAGGCTTTACAAACAGTGATGGGATGGGTGAGGGGTCCATCTGACTGAAGACTATAATAAAACGTACAATAAGGCATAATCTCTCTGTGGCCCTATCTATGTAACAACTATTTATGTGTAGGCTGTACTAATACTGTCAAGTGTAACTCTTGCCAACAGCGATACTAATTTCTGCATTAATCTGCAGTTGCCATGGATACTGTCACAATCCCATATTCACACCACAATGGACTTTACTCTTAGGGCAAAATCAGGACAAAGCAATGATTTATCAGTCATAACTTTGAAAACACCACAGTCCCATTAAATCCCTATTACAGCAGCCATTATCTCTTTCATTTTTAGATGTTGGATTTTCACAGTTGTAGATAACAATGTATGGGCTAATAGAGCTGTTATGATATTAATCATCCACATGTCAAATCTGACACAAGTTCCTGGCTCGGCTAGGTATACCACGCTTTAGATTAGAGACGTAGGGCTTTACTTTGATCAAATCTAGTAAGCTTCCTTTATTGTCACGACATTTGGTATTCTACAGATTTAGACTCATAGAGACGTTCCCAAATGATATTTCCAGCTATGGGGTCCAGGATGAGGTCCTGATATGGGCCCTAAAAATAAATCCCAAGACGCAGTTTATACACAGATGTACAGGAAAACTTCGGGAACATCAGCAATCTCTGCGGCTTTTTCGCAATTGCTACATATGTCATAATGTGACTGAGGGAGGTTTTGGCAGATTTGGGGGTATATATCGTATAACGATTTTCCAACCATTGATGTCGACAAAGCTGTGTTTTGAATTGAGAGAAAATGTTCGAAGGCCATGTTGAAATCAATATTTTGGCTGATGCGGAATATAGCCTATATTTGACTATCACAAGCAGTCAGTCTATCGATACGAGATGTGGTATAACCGTTTGATAGGTGGCCAACGTGATGGCTGCTGAGTCAAAGAAAATCATTTTGGTCTTTGAACTTAAAACCTGATGGTTATTTCTCAAGCTTGTATACAGTCCTTATGACAGGTAAGGCCTGCAGTGCTTTGGGATTTTCGGCACTAGATCTACCATGAATTAGAATAGTCATTTACATTACATTACTTCAGCTCATTACAAAGACAAACAGGCAAGCCATCCCTAATTGCACAACGACAAATGAATATGAAGCCTTCCCTACTGCCAGCACAAGGACAAACAGACATGAAGCCTTCCCTACTGCTACCATGGGCACATACAGACACGAAGCCTTTCCTACTGCTAGCACGGGCACATGCAGACATGAAGCCTTCCCTACTTCCAGCACAAGGACGAACAGACATGAAGCCTTCCCTACTGCTAGGACAAGGACATACAGATATGAAGCCTTTCCTACTGCTACCATGGGCACATACAGACATGAAGCCTTTCCTACTGCTAGCACGGGCACATACAGACATCAAGCCTTCCCTACTTCCAGCACAAGGACGAACAGACATAGAAGCCTTCCCTACTGCTAGGACAAGGACATACAGATATGGGGCTGTGTACAAATGACGTCATGCAGGAGGGGGGAGGGGGGGTCAGGCCCGGGGGGCAAACCATAAAGTTTTTCACGTCTGGGACGTGAAATTCACGTTCAAACGTGAATTTTTTTACATCCCCACGTTTGAAACGTGGGAGTCACGTTTTGTCCACGTTTAGGAGTTAAAACATCCTAAATCACACATATTTCACATTGCATTTGTCTCAGATGGGACCAGAATGAATCCCAATCATACAGAGAACATTCCCCAACATTTTCTTTTGAAACAAAATAAAAATCATTTTCCTGATCCAAGTGGAAAATTTTCCTTACTTGGGATTTGAACCTCCACGTTTCAAACGTGAATAAAACGTGATGGCCAAGTTAGAAACGTGGGATTTTTATGGGTAGGCTAATGCTCACGTTTGGAACGTGGGAAACTTTATGGTTTGCCTCCCCGGCATGACGGAATTAATTTTCCATATACCTTCAGCATTGCAAAATTGGCAAAAAACATGACAAGGGGGGGAGGGGGGGTCCAAAATGGTCCAAAAAAGCATGACGTCATTTGTACACAGCCCCTTATGAAGCCTTTCCTACTGCTAACACGGGCACATACAGACATCAAGCCTTCCCTACTGCCAGCACAAGGATGAACAGACATGAAGCCTTTCCTACTGCTAACACAGGCACATACAGACATGAAGCCTTCCCTACTGCTAGCAAAATGACAAACAGACATGAAGCCTTCCCTGCTAGCACAAGTACATGCATGAAGCCTTCCCTGCAAACACAAGAACAAACAGACAGACACCAAGCCGTCCCTGCTAGCACGAGGACAAACATGAACCCTTCCCTACCAGCACAAGGACAAAAAGATATAACACTTTTCCTGTGAGCACAAAGACAGACACCAAGCCTTCCCTGCAAGCTTAAAGACAGACAGGAAGCCTTTCCTGCTAGCACAATGACAGACAGGTCTACCTGAAGCCTTCCCTGTCAGCACAAGGACGAACAGACATGACGCCTTCCCTACTGCTAGCACAAGGACATACAGACATGAAGCTTTTCCTACTGCTAGCACAAGGATGAACAGACATGAAGCCTTCCCTACTACTAGCATGGGCACATACAAACATGAAGCCTTTCCTACTGCTAGCACGAGCCCACACAAACATGAAGCCTTTCCTATTGCTAGCAAAAGGACATACAGACATAAAGCCTTCCCTGCTAGCAAAAGTACAGGCATGAAGCCTTCCCTGCAAACACAAGAACAAACAGATAGACATCAAGCCGTCCCTGCTAGCTTTCCCTGCTGCTAGCACAACGAAAAACAGGCATGAAGCCTTCCCTGATAGCACAAGGACATAAGCTGTACATGAAGCCTTCCCGAATAGCACAATGACTGACATGAAGCCTTCCCTGCTAGCGCAAGGACAGACAGATACAACACTTTTCCTGTGGACACAAAGACAAACACCAAGCCTTCTCTACTTGCGTAAAGACAGACAAGAAACCTTCCCTATTAGCACAAAGACAGACACGAAGCCTTCCCTGTTAGAACAAGCACAAACAGACATAGCTTTCCCTACTACACCCTATGCCAAATCCGAAGGCAAGCCCCCTGACAGTGATGTCGTAAACTGCTGCATTAAGTGGTATCAATTAACCTATCCAATGCACCCTGTTTTATCACCATGCATATCAATTGTGGGGTGCATCAGCCTATTCCTCATGTATATCATGGTCATTGACCCCTGGATGGCACCCAGTACCATATTTTAAAAGTCATCCTCCATGTGCTGCTATGTCCTTCTAACCCTAACACACAGCATCTGAGTATCTTTCCCTGCTGACAACTCGTTAGCCCAGGCATTTGTAGGCCTCGACAGCAAATTAAACATAAGGTATACTAGGCCTAATACTAGTACAAGGACGAACACATTTAGGCATCCTCGGGTAGCAATCATGTATATAAAGTTATCCTATATAGACACCATATGCCTCATTTGCCTATGTCTATACCCTAGGGAATGATTAAACCAGATAGCAGAGTTCATGGATACCATGCAGTCTTCCCTATGGCCTATATCAGTAAGCAGATTGACCACAAGTGCATTATTATTTTGAAAGGTTATTTGCGTTAGTAAACCTATGTTCTTCTGATTTCCCGGACCTTTATTGAAGTCACAATAGAGAAAGAAAACAAGAGAAATTAACCACCCTTGGCATTTATTTTGCGTGCTATCAATACTCAATATCAATATTTCTACCGATACATCCGATTTAAGAGTTTCTGAAAGCAAAGTCTCATTGCTATTGGTAGACATCAGAGGCTATAGAAAACGGGTAGGCCTCATTATTACATGTACAAGGAAAAAAGGTAACATAAATAAGGTCCTATATGCATATCACTCGAAGGACTATACATGTATACTTTATCATGAATAATCCATAAATGACCAGATTTAGGCATTTGACAAGTAGGTATGCAATTCATCATTCCAGGGCTCTTCAGCGAATGTACCATTATGCAAAATGCATCCAAATGAATTTCGCAAAATTGAATTCGAAAGAGCGGTGTCTGGAGGGTTTTTTCTAGATGATAACAACTGCTATCATTGTAAAATGCCCTCCTGAAATACAGCCCCAAATCTCGTAATCAGACTCTGGTTATGCCAGCGGTTTTCATTTTATCAAATGCTCCATGTATACATTCTTACTACAGACCTTCTCGCAGACAAGTCCCCTGTCCAAGGAAGCGGTGGTAATGAAAGCGTTTATAAAGGCGCATATGCACGCTTTAATTAATGTACCATTGGTATTTCCATCTACATATTTCACCCAAGCACCTAGGACATCCATTTTATAGCAAATTTTGACTTTTCAGCTGTTTAACTTGCAGTTTTTGAATGCATCCACTATGGCAGTTAAATTGAGATAGTATTTGTATCCTATTTTTTGAATGGAGATAATAGTCAGTTATATTTTAACTAGTGTATTTTGAAAAAAAAAAACATTATCTATAACATAACGACATTGGATAGCACATACTATCTTCTCTCAGCACCCTTTTCAATTGCTCGGTTCATATTTAGTGCACTTAAATAAATGAAAATCAGTTGCTAGTATATTTATGCACCAGTTTATATAAAACACATATATCATAGTTCATTTGAGCATTCTCTTTTCAACATAGGTTACAATATATTCTAGGTTTCTAGTAACTGATATAAAATGACACTGGAACTTCCAAAAAACTCCTCATTCTAGTGATTCATTTGCATATTTGACCATTAGCAATTGTGGAAAAGAAGACTAGTTTGGTCCATTTAAATACAATGAAGTAGTAGCTCGTTTATCGGAAAGTACCAACAATATCTTTTTAGATTTCAATAGGCATACACACAAAGGTGTTCTCTTTACTCAATATAGATTTGTATATCGTAGAATACATAATTCATTAAAGTGGAAAAGAAAGAGAAAAGGATACAACCTGTTTTTCAATCCTGACAGCAATGGTTAATGTCGAAGATTAGATCTGGTCTATACATAACTATTAAAAAAAGGCACTTGGATATATTTATCTGCCAAAAAAGGATGTATATTGATAAGACATGTTGCTGTGCTTGCAGCTGACTATGTGCCCATAGCTAAGGAGACAGTGGGGTACATCGTGTGTGGTATCGTCATGAACGAGAATGGAGATGTGCTTATGATGCAGGAGGCCAAGACGACATGTTATGGAGAATGGTACCTCCCTGCCGGCCGCATGGAACCTAATGAAACCATTGTGGTATGTATGCATTGGGTGGCCTTTGTGAATGGCTACTGGAGAGAGAGCCAGGCAGACGGACAGAGACAGACAGACAGTCATACCTACTAAAGCTACATTGTGTGGAAAATTTTGACTGTGTACTGTGGGGTTGGGAAAAAGCACAATCTCTCATCGCAGGGGAGCACATTTCATACATGTACATATGTACATTCTGGGGTTAAAATGTCTGAATATAGTGGGGTCATGTTGTTATTCATTCATGAATATATTTTATTAAATAACACACCAACACACACTGAGACAGATACATGTTCACACTGACCATCCCCTCTTCTCCCCACTTGGTCAAGTCCCCAGTTAATTTCAAGGTCCCCAGTCGATAGGTGACCTTCCAAGTCCCCAGTTCTAGCAAAAGCAGGAAACCCACTAGTCAGGGTCCGTTTTCAGGATATGTGACGGGTTTTGTTAAAATTGGTTTTAGACTCCAATTGCCCTAATTCAACCCTAAAACAATTTTTAAAAAAAATGCCCAGCACCCCTTTATTAAACCTCTTTTGTACATTTGGCTCCAGACTACCAAGAAAGCGGCTTCCATGCCCTTTGAAACACACCTAAGATCAAGTCGATCAGACCAGCGTTTGCTGAGATATTTAATTTTGAAGATTTTAGCGGAAGTATCGTAAAAGAGTCCCTATTCAATATGTTAGACTATGAGTTCTCTGTTGGGTGTTGAGACTGGATAATGGCTCAGTGGGCATTAGCTCTTGCATCTACATGATGCAGGCATCATCTGCTAGCCATAGGACTATTTGGGAAAAAGTGCCTACGCTGCGTGATGGGGTCCATAAAAGAATTGTTTTTGCTCTAGCTCGTGAACCATTGCACTTAGAGACACGGGACCGGGTGTAAATCGAAGCTTATTGCAAGGGCTATCAGCCAAATGTGTTGAAGCTGAGAAGTTGAATGAAGCATGTCAACCTTTGCTCTCTTCGTCACACACAGGCAAACACACGCACATGAATTTAAAGTTCGGATTAAATTGGGATCAACTGTATCTTTTTATGTTGTGTCAAATGTCTGTAATCATGGGGTTACTGCTATATGTGGGAAGCAATGTCTGTCATTATGGGGTTATTGTGTCTGAATATGTGGGGTACAATGTTTACTACTCACTAGGGGGCAGTAGGTGCTGGTACTGTCTGAAATATGCACAGACAAATTGTGTCGTTCTGACAGACACAATACAGTGTGGGGTTGTAAAAGATTTCCATCCCAATGACCCCGGAATACCAGTTTACTCTAATTTGAGTGACATTCATTGTGGGGTCAACCCCACAATGACAAAAAAGCACACAATGTAGGATTCTACTTGTAGATGACCCCACTACATAGCTCTAACAAGCCCAGACAGACAGAGAGACAGAGACAGACAGACATAGACAAACAGACAGAGACAGACATAGAGAAAGAGATAGATACAGAGATAACTACATGTCTACAGTATTCCATCTGTGTGATCTATACAGGCACAATTCGTCCTAAAATATCCAATTCCATATATTACTCACATAGTTAATCCAATTCAGAAAGTAGAATGAAATAATTTACTTCAAAATGTAAGCAGTCAAGCAGAACAGACGGTTGGTCCACCTATATTTGGAGCATCCTTTTCGTGTGGCCATTCATACATGTCAAACTTATTTGGTACAGGAGGGAGTAAAACGAGAGGTGCTGGAGGAGACAGGCATCCAGTTTGAACCTACCACCCTGCTGTCTGTGGAGGTAGCCTCAGGCTTCTGGTACCGCTTTACACTGACAGGTGTAGTAACAGGTAAGGACCGATTTCTCATTTTATAATTCTTGTTTTTAGTTGTTTTTTTTTCTTTATTTTACTGGATATTTTAGTTTGAAATGCTGTCTCAATAACATGGAGCACTCTCTTGTTTCTCTTAACACTGCAAACACCAGACAACGGTGAATAATTGGGATGTTTAATTTCAACGTCCTTGTTGTTTTCTCTGCTTGTTGTCATGGTTGTTTTTACTGCATTTATTGATTTAGGGTATATTGATCAAATTGCAAGATATTACTTTTTCGCAGGTGGTGAGCTGAAATGCTTTGACAAAAGAGACAAAGACTCATTACAGGCAAAATGGGCTACCATGGATGAAATCAAAAGTGGAAGAAAGGAGTTTCCCCTAAGGTCAGCAGCTGATTTATAAAGTTAACAGCTCTCATTAACTAGGCAACGAGCAGGAGGTGATAAAAATAGTACTGATAGAATACTTTGTTAACAGAGATCCTATTCGCACTGGAGTGAAAGGCTGGAATAGGTTGCCATAAGACACAAGAATGAGTTTGATATTGAAATAATATTAACGATACTAACTGTAATCATTTTTGATTAATTGCTTACCTACGGAAGTATTCTAATTAACAATGCCTGTATCCCTGGATCAAAAGACTCCTTGAAGGACCAGGTCCAAATTGGCTTGGTAAAACTATTGACTTTGATATTGTGCTTTGATTTTCTTAGAAGTAAATAAAGAAAAATAATCGATCATGAAATTAGGCCTGTAAATTCTATATGTTTTAAATGTCCCTTTCCAGGGCCCATGATATCCTACCCCTCATTGACATAGCTGTAAAGCATACCAACGCAGACAGAAAGTATCCTGACATTCTGCCTCTCCACACACACCACAGTAAACTCCTACTCCGATCGGTACTTATCAGAACATTAGATGGGTAAGTACTATCTCAGAAATACCTGAACTGAGTCTTTACATTATTTCCTTGCATTTATATAGGAAAATTAATATAAGATGAGATGTAGAGTTTTTTTTCATACTTCATTATTGGTAAACACCAATGAGTATAATCATGCCATTTCTGATCTGATAAACTACACGTTAATTAAAGATACCATGATATGCTATTTTAACCCTAATAAGTAACAAAACCTAACCTAACAAATGCCAAGATTTTTTTCTACCGCATGAAGAAATTAGCATAAAATATTTCCATTCTATTCTCAATCTTAATCTGAACAGCCTGAAAAGTCACGACGTTATAATATCATCTATCAAATCAACATGTTGACGTCTGTCTGGGACTAAGGATAGGACAAAATCTAAAAATCTGTGCATCTATTTTACAGGGCTGGTACTCAGGTACTGGTTGGTAAGACAGGCTCTCCCCATCTACCTGTTTGTATGATCTCAGACACAGACTTCTCCCTACAAGTCACCATCTTCCGCCTTCTTAAGGTCAGTTTCTTTCTTCTTTTTTTTCTTTAAAGATTTGAAGCCCCCAAGCGCAATGCGTTGTTAGAGGACAGGTATTATAATCAATGAAGATCCATACCAAACAAAAAGGTGGGAAAGACTGGACTGGGGAGGTCAGGGGTTTAGAAAGAATGGAAGTAATGACGGTGAAAAAGAGCCCCTGCTAAGTAGCAGCTTATATACCTGGAGCGTCGTTTCCATTCTAGCTCTAAGTACCGCTGATTAATGCATTAATGGCCACCGTTCTGGAGTAGCTATATCAACGGCTGAGCTAGTCATGGCGTATTAATTCAACCTAATGAGACACCAGCCGTTCATGCATTATCGGCTCTTAAAGGTAAGATAAACGCCTTCTTTAGAATAATACACTTCACTCCACCAAGTCTTTTTAATTGCAAAATGCTGATCAATAACTCCTGGTAATTTCTTAGTATACATGGATGTATAAAGATACAGTTTTGATTCAGTAAATCAATTTTTTTGCAGGATGTATTTGACATGCTGAGAGACGTGACTCCGGCTGTGAGAGGAGTGCTCACCGTGGAACATGCCGGCAAACCCGCTAAGAAGTTTGACGGCATCTGCCTTACTGTTCTTGTCACTCTAAATACCAAGACCCCAGAGCTGCTGGACGGCGTAGATAACACTAAGTACCAGTGGAACACCCTTAGCAGTGAAAAACTCACCGCTGATCTGCTCGATAAGATGGAGCCAGGCATGAGTGTGCCCCTACTCATGCTGCGGTAGAATGGCATTGGTGAAGGTGCTGTAGGAGGACAGTATGAGTGTGTCCCTACTCACACTGTAGATGAATGTTATCTAACGTCTATTGATGCTATGGTAGTATGGCATGTGTGTGCCCCTACTCATGCTATGGTAGGGTGGCATGTGTTTGCCCCTACTCATGCTATGGTAGGATCCTGATGGCATGTGCATGTCCCTACTAATGCTATGGTAGGGTGGCATGTGTGTGCCCCTACTCATGCTATGGTAGGATCCTGATGGCATGTGTGTGTCCCTACTCATGCTATGGTAGGATCCTGATGGCATGTGTGTGTCCCTACTCATGCTATGGTAGGGTGGCATGTGTGTGCCCCTACTCATGCTATGGTAGGATCCTGATGGCATGTGTGTATCCCTACTCATGCTATGGTAGGATCCTGATGGCATGTGTGTGTCCCTACTCATGCTATGGTAGGATCCTGATGGCATGTGTGTGTCCCTACTCATGCTATGGTAGGGTGGCATGTGTGTGCCCCTACTCATGCTATGTTAGGGTGGCATATGTGTGTCCCTAATCATACTATAGTAGTATGGCATGTGTGTGTCTCTACTCATACTGTGTGTATAGGATGGCATGTGTGTGCCCCTACTCATGCTATGGTAGGATGGCATGTGTGTGTCCCTAATCATACTATAGTAGTATGGCATAAGTGTGTCCCTATTCATGCTGTGCATAGGATGGCATACCAATATGCATGTGCCCATACTCATACTCTGTGTAGGATGGTATGTGTGTGCCCCTACTCCTGCTATGGTAGGATGGCATGTGTGCCCCTACTCATGCTATGGTAGGACAGCATGACTTGACATTGTATGCCCTACACATGCTATAGCAGGATGGTGTGTATGTGTGGCGCTACTCATGCTATTGGTATGTGTGTAACCCCACTGATGCCATGGTAGAAATGTATGTGTCACCCACACATGCCACTGTATGATGCCATGTATGTACCCTCCCTATTCTATGAGAAAATGAAACACGTGTGTCTCTACGCTTCCTATGGTCATGCTATGTGTCCATGTAGTGTATTAAATACGGTTTACCTTGAAAGTAACCTGGAAAGGTGAGGGGATCGAGCATAATCCTAAGAAGCCCTATATCACTATACTTTTCTATAAATCAGAAAACATGTGGTTTGGCTTTATATACCAGGGTATTTGTACATAATATTGCATTAAAATCGTGACAAAATGACGGGTTTCTGTATTCATCTGAAGGGAGTGACGAGAACTACCTCACGACAATGGACTGAAAGGAATCTATGTGTAATACACACATGAATCAGTGATGTAAAAAGGTGGCTACCTGCCACCAGTAATCCCCATTTAACCTCGCCCTGTGGAGTCATAATCAGTGAAAAGTAACCATTAAGAGAATTCGGTATAGAGAATGCATGGTCTATTGGTTTGTAATACAGTTGAAATCATTTTTGTTTTTAAATGTAAAAATGGGCGTGGCAGCCTTGGCACTCCGTGCTGATTTGAGTTAGATCATTTAGGTGGGGTATATTTTATCGTATAGCATTGTATCTCAAAACGATAGCTAGGAGTTTTTTAATTAAATGATTCACGATTGTTTGGGTCTGGCTAGACTTGGGTCTGGCTAGACTAAGAGGCCACAACGTTTGACAATACCTCGGAGGCCATGATATACGTTGTTTCTTATAAAAACTAATTCTTTCATTGTAAATATCGTTCCTACATGTGCTTAAAGCAGGGTCTGAATATTGTGTAGTAATATTGATGTACATAGGCTCATTTCATCTTAATCGTGATGAGATAATTGAATTTAAGCGTACATTGTCACTGTAATAATTGGTAGATTGTGAAATGAAATACATAAAAGTTCGCTTCCATGGGCTTAAATTGGACTGTGTGTCAAATGGCTAGCCAAATACAGAAGGAAGTTCCTTTCTATTTCAATTGTTTGACAACTTAATTTACTGTAAATAGGATCTACATATAGTATAACCAATCCCTTGTAGATAATGTTCGTGGGTTTTCTTGGCGTCTCTGTACGCAATCTTCTAAGTTCAAGTGACCCAAAGAACCTATAGATTTCAGTGTTACTTGATGCGATCATGGAATTGTATGTATAATGGTAAATTATCATCCTTTTTTTCTTTCCAAGTGTGGTCTAGTTAAAAAACACTTTTGGATGCTTGATGTAATGAATTTAACAGACTTCGCTATAGGCTTGTAAAGTAAAACTATCATCTATTGGTCATACATATACATTATTCTCTTCTGAGTAATTTATTAAGTGAAACGTTTTAAGATATACTGACTTGTGCTACATACACACATTACGTAAAACCTCGCGTTTAAGCCACAGCTAGACGATTTCATGGGCCTGCTATAGCATACAGAATGGACCCAAAGTAAAGGTGCAGCTTATACATAGGGTTTTACGCAAAGTACGCATGGAGAAGTTAGTGGGCAGAATTCATTCAATGTTTGATAGTAATATGGTGCTTTGTTTTGTATATTTTTCTGTTAAGACAATGCCTGGTCCTGTAAGGCACGCATGATAGGTCTGTTATCTATTTATATCAGTCTACGCTCAAGTTGTATATTCTTGGATGGATTTTGTACATGTGCAAACACAGTTTTGTGCGGCTTTCAAGTGAATAAATGTCTTTTCTAAAAAAATGTGATATCTTTCTTACTTTCCCATCAATCCAACTGAAGAAAAGGATAACAAGAAGCTAATATTTCTACTAATAAATTTTATTCATTCACATTTAGTCAATTTCAACATTTCATCTGTCTCTTCTCCTGTCACTGTCCCTGTCTCGTGACCGGTCGCGCTGTCGGTCTTTTCGTCTGTCCTGATGTCTGTCGTCCCTCCTGTCCCTTCCTTCTGTATGTCTGTCTCCCTCTCTGTCCCTCCCCCTGTTCTTGTCCCTGCCCCTGTCCCCACCTTGATCTCTGCTTCTGTCCCTGTCTCTGTCTCTATCTCTATCTCTATCTGAGTGTCTGTCTGTACCCGCATTGCGCTCTGGTGAGTGTCGCCGGTGTTTTGGTTTATCGGCGTATTGCTTTTTAGGGGGAGGACTTCTTGACCGGGAGGCATCTCTTTCCTGCAAGGATGGGAAAGATTAGTGGGTATTTTGTTAATTGGTGTATGAGACAATAAATTATATAGCACACAATAGTTTTTCCCCTATAGCAAAGGTCGAGGACGGGAAAATTTCAACTCAAGTTCTGGCGTGACTTAGATAATCTGTAAGCTCACACAGTTGCACATCTAGCAATTGGAAGTATTTGAATGCATCAGTCATTAGAGCTCAGTGGCGGATCCAGGATTTAGAAAAAGAGGGGACGCGGCCCAAAAGGAGGGGCGCACCCATTTTGAGGATTTTTTGGGGGGCTCAAAATAATCAAATAAACTCTTAACTACAGACAAAAAGGAGGGGGCGCGCGCCCCTGCCCCCTCTAAATCCGTCTCTGTGAGCTGTGCATATCACCTGCATTTTTATTGAAATAGGATTGCGAGCTTGGTTCAGCTACTATTTTATCATAAACAATACCATTTACAATGGGGTCAATGAAGACAAAGACTCAAATTAAAAAAATTCAAAAGATATTTCTTCATACCTTTCTCTTTTGTGGTGGTGAAGCGTCATCATCACTGCTGTCACTGTCTGACCGTTTTTGCTTCTTGTGCTTCTTTTTCTTCTTCTTGTGCTTTTTCTTGCTACTCGATGCTCCCACGTCGTCATCATCAGAAAACACGTAGTCATAGCGACTGCGGTGTAGGTTAAGGCTTCAACAAGTTGTATAACACTGGTTGAGTGTTCCTATCTTAACATTTACTATGTATTTGGGAATGTTTCAATAGCATTTATGCTTAGATGAGTCATGATAAAAATGAATATCTCCTATAAATCATATAATCCCTTTCCACTCACCTTCTTATATCCCTAGGTATGGTTTCTCTTTTTAGTTTAAAGTACACTGTTAAAGAGCAAAGGTGACCAAACCACGGTGGAGATATTAATCACATAAGCCACCATTTACCTATATGTCATTACTGAGTGAATTCTTAAAATAAGGATACTCGTCACGCCGACTTTTATCTTTGATGATGAATGAAGGCCGTTCCTCATCTTGGCCCTTCCCTCCTTTTCCTGCAATTAATGTCAATACAATTAATTACTCCATAGAGCTGTATTCATACATCTTGTCACCAATAGAGCTCGTTAAAGCACCATGATGCTACTCTGAGACGATAACCTAGCCACAATTACAGATTTCGTGTACTTGTAACTGTAGTTTGATATGGCTTCTTTGAACCTTGGAAGGCCACATAGTCTAAATGAACTATGCCCTTTTGGTCATGATGCATGGATGCAGCCCTGGTGAGTAACTCGCCAGTCCTGCACTCATACATCGGGAGTTGATACACTCCTGAAATGTCGGTATGATGGCCAAATGCAGTGCTGGTGATTGGCCTCGCCAACAATCCATTGGTGAACCATCACGGCTAACTAAGAACTATGAACCTGGAGGCATTATGCCACCTTTAAATGGCCAAATGGGGTAACATCAGTATTATCACTAATACAAGGTTCAGTACCTTTCCTGTCCCATTTAACTTTGGCCACTGACTGGGAGAAGTCCACATGGATGCGGCGGTCGTCGATGATGACATTGTCCATCTTGAAGTAGGCGCTCTCACAGTCTGCCACCTACAGGATCATACATACATTCATCATATGTACAATAGGCAGGGGTCCACCATTTTCAATTTCGTTGGTTAAGGTAAAACCCACTGATATACCATGAAGGATACTATGTCCCTGGTAACACCCACTTCCGGGGATACCCCACCTTATCAGCTCTTATCAACGCATGTCGCCAGAACCAGCTCCAGTCATACTTGTAGCCAATACAGGCATCATACATTTAAAACATCTTGATATTTGCTCCGTTAAATATTATATAATATCATTGGTCTATTGTGTGAAAAAAAAACAAAGCAATCATTTTGCACTAGGTAATGTATGCTTTCCAAAATATTACCCAGATACATTTCAGCGAAGTTTATATCGATAACAAGTACACTCTATAGCAACGATACGTATAGGTATATATCTATTTATTTTCAGGGATTTTCTCAGTTTGAAATAAATGCAAATTTTCGGTTGAATACCAAAGCTAAATTAATGGAGTGTTTTGTCAATAGGCAAAACGAAATCTGTCACATACCTTCTCAAACTCTATGAAGGCATACTGTAAAGATTCTCCTGTTTTCTTATCCTTGATCACCTCGCACCTGTAAGAGACACGATACCTGTTTAAACTTATGATTTTAATCATCATAAATCTTTTTCAATTGTCATTAAATTCATTTATTTTTCAACTATTAAATTCATTTCTCTCCACTAAGTATAGGCAAAGTAACAAACTCATTGTGTCCTTACCCTTTGATTTCCCCAAATCGAGAAAAGATGATTTCCAGATCGTCCTCTGTCGTGACCGGGTTGAGCTTGCAGACAAAGAGCACGTTGTCCTCGGGAGCTACCTCAGCGTCCGGTAGATCACCAACCTATACAGAAAGGGGGAAGTTGTCAGCTCAGCATTGACGTATCATGGAGATCAATCAGTAGTGTATCAACCCTTTAGGGCAGAGGCATAATGTATTAATAGAAGCATTCTGAAGAAGAACAAGATAATGGACTCAAACCTAGATTTGTGTCTAGCTTAAGTCATAGCAAAACTTTACCTTACTCCATGTCCCATATAGTGCAAAGATTTACATCACATTCTCATCCAATGCTGTGCTACTGTGCTTGGATCATTGGATGTCCGATTATTTATATAAGAATGGTGATGCCTGGTGTTGAAATAGAGCATTTAATGCCACTTAGGAAATAACGGCACATAGGACAACTTATAACATTGTCTATTGATAGAGGTCTGGAGTTTTCAGTTTCTTACCATCTCTAGAATCTGTGCGTTGGCTTTGGCTTCGCGGTCAGCAAGGATCTTGGCAAGCTCTGCCTCCGTCTTCCCCTCCATATCATCCACGTCCTCATCTACGCCTATGCGATTACTCTGTAAGCGATTAACACAGTATAATGAAACTGTTTGTCAAAAGTGGTGACATTGCTTCAGAAGGAAAGAGGCCACACATAAAAATATATCAACAATCTACATGTATAATGCGTATGATATACTGTAGTACAGTATCAAATACAACTTTCGATATCAGTTCGACTTTTAGGTATGAAAATGGTCATTAGAAATCAAATTCAATTCAACAAACAAGGCCATATTCCCCATCAGTTGCCATGCTAGACTATGAATGTATCACCGGCGAGTTATTCCTGGGTTAGCATTGATGCATCATGTCAACCAAAGGCCCATGCATTAAACACCATAGAGCCGGCAAAGTCTTAATTCACAGTATATGAGGTAGATTGGACTTACAGCCAGCTGCTCCTTGGTGGGTTCAGGTGATCGGTCTGGGATGTAGGCACTCAGCTCGGCTGGATCATCATATGGGTCATCCAGAATTACAGTGTGGAATATTCTACAAAAGATACAATGTAACACATGACCAAACGAAACATATCTTTTGAAATCTGAATACTAAAGAGGACTTAGCTCAACTTGATATAGAAGTTTCACGACTGGGAGAAATGGAGTATGGAATTGTCTTCAACTTATTTTGAGACTGATTTTCAACAATGAACGTTTGTCTATCTATTCTTACTCAATAGTTTCAAATTTGCTTTTGTATCAACTGAAAGTGTACTTTCAAAGCAAATACCTAATAAGTCAGCTATCCCTCCCATTTAAATTTTGTTGTAAATTGGGTAAAATAGATTGATATATTTTCATATTTTGCAATGTTATTTAATCAACTTCACAAACTGGATTTGAAATCATATTTTAAACATGAATAATTATATTATATTTTATATGCCTACCTAATATCTTTAAACGGCCTGTGGTCCCCATCCACGATAGACTCGTTAATTTTCTGTAGAATGTCGTGCCCTTCAGACACTTCGCCAAACACCGTATGCACATTATCCAGGTAGTCCAAGTCACTCCCAGTGGTGATGAAGAACTGCAAAAACAGAGGTTATAATTCTTCTATAGTACACATTACACTAAATACTATGTAGATGGTTTAATCAAAAGTCTTACAATGTATAATTTGTGTATATTATAGTTCTTAAAATCTGTAATTATTGACAAGGCTTCAAAGCTTTAATATCATCAACTGAAGTTATCCTAAATTATTTTGGGTAAAGATAAACCATGGTTCAGCAGCATGACGATCATATTAAAATCTGTCCATTGAAGTCAGCATTATATATCAGTTTCTACTTTTTTTAATACAATACATGAAATAATCTACCTGAGACCCATGGAGGTTCTCGCCATTGTTTACCATAGACACTGTGCCGACTTTCTTATGTTTAATTCTAGGTTTGTATTCTGGCTCAAAGAAAGCTGCCTGCTCCCCATACAGCTTCCTAGAATACAAAAAACAAAAATTCATATTAGAATTCAATAACATGTGTGAAAGCATGACATTATTATATTGATTTATAGGACTCACTATGATACGCCCTTTTTTTTTTTAAATGACAATATGTGATACTTTTTATTAACTGAAATCATATTAAAAGTCTCTACTTTTAAACTTTAAAATAGTATTAGTATTGAAAAAAATGAGCATGTAAACCACATTCAGTGGCGGCGCACGGGTGCACGCCCGCCCCCCCCCCCCCACCTTTTTTCCCGGTACTTAAGAGTTTATTAGATATTTTGGACCCCAAAATTTGCTCAAGAATAGGGGTTGCGCCCCTCCTTTAGGGCCCCTCCTTTTCCAGATCCTGGATCCGCCACTGCACATGGCACTGTGTCATGGTGTGTGTACTTACGCATATACGGACTGACCACCCTTCCCTGTCCCCGTTGGGTCTCCAGTCTGAGCAACTAAGTTTCTCTGTGAAAGACAAAAGTAAAATATGTAACATAGAAATCACTTAAAGACCAGAAAGAAACCTCAATTCAATCATTTTTAGGGATCTACATACATATCATACACATTGATGATCCAACTCATGTATAAGTTCATGCTTTACTGTAGCATCGTGAGTTGACGTCCCGTGCTTTATATAGATTATACAAGTCAAGTACTTATTCAAATCTATCTTCAGTGTTTGAGATATAATATGTTTAATGACCTCCATACTCCGGGGTTTATATACAAGACTTAGGCTTATTCAAGATAATATGGGGTATGGATAAATTCAGAGAAGCTTATGTACAAGGACATTTTTTTAAATATTAGATCTATAGATATAGACTCACAATAGGTTGAATACTTCTTACTATAGACAGAGCATGTGAAGTCTTCCATATCTACAATATATCAACTACCTGGGGAAGAAATATAACTTACTTGAACTGAGTGGATAAGGGAACAGTTGTAATACTTGATCTTACAAAGCTTCAGAAAGTTCATACAACCTGGAAACAGAAAAAGAAATTGCAATTAAAGACAATGCCAAAAACAAAACATACATTATGCTAGCAGAAGAAATATAAATATAGGATATACCCGTATTACGAGTCATCCAGTATAAATGAATGTAACCACATAGAGTCATACAGCATTCTTAACTGTACTGTTTTCTCTCTCCAGCAAGTACTGAAAAACACTGTGTATAAGCTGCACCCTGCCTTTGCCTAAAAGCCATAACCTGCATCTTCGCTTCGAATAAGTGCAATGTCATCACCATATTGATAATAAAATAACGCGTATAACACATAAGCCGCATCCTGAGCTCAAGGAGACCGTGGCAGCAACAGTAGGCCTCGAACTTGTCTACAGACTATATAGTTTTAGGATGTTTTGTATGTGCATGTTATATCTCATTTCATTAAATGTGTACAATTTGTCAAATCCTTTGCTCTTATTGCTAACTCTGGTATAAAGAAAGTTTAGATATGCTTAAGTAACAGGCTTATATCCCTTAGCACTCAACCATTTCTCAATACCATCATGTACACTCCACTACATGTATATATAGGTTTCACTGACGTATACATCCACTTATTCCATTTTTCTTTTTTCTTTTTTTTTTTTCTTTTTTTTTTTGTGGTAAACGATGAACACACCCAGTATATGTATTGTGCATTTGGCCAGAGGGGATAGAAGGCCGGACTAGGAATGGTGTGCTCCGTCCCTTTAGAGGGCAGAGGAGTTAACACGTTCTTCGTTGTATTGGATTTAGAGAGAAAAGGTCTATCCTGGAAACTTTCAATTATTTCATCAAAGTTTAAGTACATCGGTAACAAATCTTCATCCAAAAGTCCCAAACGGTAGGTTTCCTTTATATACTGTATCCCATTTTCTTTCATGTACCAGTGAAATTTATTCATCTGATTATTTTTTCTTTTAAATCTCTAAGTCCTATGAAAAGATTTATATTGAAGAATGGGCTGTTTGAGTATAAATTTCAGTCCCGCAATAAGGAGAATACCGTAGTACATAGAAGGTAATACGACTTTCTTTCTGTGGAGAGTACACAATGATACATACACCAAGGATTCCCTGGTCAACAAAAAAAAAGGCATGAAACCTAGCGATTTTATAAATAACATAAAAGAAGAAATTATCTGCAGTTTATTAATAATTTCCACACAAAAAGTAATTTCTGCAAAAGCAGGAAAAGTGTTAAATATTATCCATGGGGCGATGTGTTTCTGAGTGTCAGGGGGTTGTTTATGTGCGTAGATATAGCATACATGACCTACTCGTGGCCACATTATGGTATTTACTACATTATATGTCCATGTGGGCCGACCCAGGGGGCCTAAATATGCGCAATCGGCAATTGTCTCCGTGGTAATGTCTGTTACGTGAAAATCAGGGAAATGCCTGTTTTACTCCTCGTGGTGAACGTGTATACATGTATTTCATTCTAACTTCTTACTATTTATTCATTTTTAAATTTTTCTTCCCTTAATATTAGGATTTGAATAGCAGACTATAACTGGTCTTAATTTAGTCTGAAAATATTTTTATCCATTGAGAGGTGATAGAGTAAACATAGCTCTTGCAAAATTCGTCCATAGCTAAACGATACAGAGGATTACTTTCCAACACATTCCTTACATGCTTTTGTTGGCGCTGATTCAAGACTATTTTATATGATGCACAAGTAACATATCCCGACAAAGAAGTGTGTTATAATATAACCAGGCGTTTTCTTTCCTGTACCTCATAAGTTACACTTTTTCTGTCACCTCTTTGTCAGATTCATATGAAATGCATATAAACTATATAAATCATATTCGGCTGCTTGGTAAGCGGTTTCAGAGTGGAAGGAACCAAGTGAGGTTTCGGCAATTTTTTATCTTTTTTTGCTTGGCCTTTAGATTTTTTAGGGCTGGTCAAAAGTGTCCCTTTGCCCACCTTCCCAAGCACCGCCGTTTCGAAAGCCCATTATCCATTATTTTCAAAACGACCTTTGTCTTAAAGAAACTTTAACATTATTGTTTAACTTTTCCTCCAGTAATGGATACCAAGGATGACTGGCAGTCAGGTAAAACGTTGGCAGAGACCAATAGGATCATGTTTGACAATGGGTTGGCCACAGATGTCACCTTTGTGTTCCTAGGGTGTGCGGAGAAGGTGAGGGCACACAAGGTTATCCTCATGTCCAGGAGCTATGTCTTCTTTGTCATGTTTAACAGCAGCCTCCAAGAACCAGACAGAGACATAGAGATATCTGAGATTGAACCAGCCATCTTCAGGGATCTACTCAGGTAACGCCAGACTTAGAATTTATAAAGTAAAGGTGTGAGAAGTTCCAGGGAAAAGATGCTCGTCTCCCCTACCTGGAGAGTTTTTTTCTCCCAGTTCCTTTCCAGAAATGGACCCAATAATCAACAATTTTAACCTTATCAATTGAAGAAGTGTAAATCAGATTCGTTTTCCTATTCAAATATTATATATTTGATGTTTAAGATTTTAAAAAAAGGAGAAAAACTGTAGAGAATACCATGTATTTTTCCTTTGTCGATTCCTACATGTGCCAATAATTAGTGAAGAGAATGTAATATCTTGTATTCTGTATATATTCATCTTCCATGAATATATGTGTCTCAACATCTGCAGAAATGCCAAATTTTATTATCTTATAGATTCCTATACTGTGAGGATGTGTCGATATCTGCAGAGAATGCCCTGCACCTGCTGTACTCTGCTCAGAAGTACCAAGTGGAACAGCTTAAAGCCAAATGCCTAGACTTCCTTCAGAACAACCTGGATGTTAGCACGGTGGGTCTGATTCTGGACCAAGCCATCTTCTACAGTGAAGCCAAACTCTATCGCACATGTCTGGATTTCTTCTCCAACCATTCCATCAGGAGCATTAAGCGACTTAACAACTACCATATTTCAAAGGAGACGCTTGAGATGATTATCGGCTGTGACTCTTTGTGGGTGGATGAGTTATATGTCGTTAAAGCCTGCGATGCCTGGGCCATAACCGAGTGTAAGAACAAAGGTCTGGATGTCACCGGTGAAAACAAGCGGAAGGTGCTGGGGTCAATATTAAAGAAGATTCGCTTCTGTAGTATGACGAATGAGGAAATCGCCTCACAAGTCTCACCGAGGGGACTACTCACACCAGAGGAGGAGTTGGAGATATTCAGATACATCGGTGCCCCTGTAAAAACACCTCCCCCATTCCCAGATAAGGAGAGGATTTCTCTACATGCCATGCTACCTCCCGAGTTGGCTAAGAGTCCAGGGAGCGCCATACTGCAGCATTTCAATGGTAAAGCTGGGTGTTTTCATATCTATGTCACCTGCTGCAAAGATTTCAAGCTCCTGGGGCTTTTCTTCACTCAAACAGGGCATTTCAAGATCAGATTCAACGAGGAGACTTCTGATGAGTTCTTAGTCACCAAACCAGATGTGAACATGTTCTTGGTAAAACCTGTCAGTTGTGATAAGAACAAGGCTATGGACATTCGCGAAGAGAGCGTAGACGGGAAAGCGCATAAGAGAAATGATAGTTATAGTTTCTCGTGTAAAGCGAGAGTAAACCGTACAGACAATGTCATTGTCACCTATAGTGTGACGCGGTATGATCACATACCGATCCCCTTTAATGCACTGATTATGGCATTTTGAAAGGATTTGATTGAAGTAGACTATGGTATCATATTCGCCAAGGCATGCGCAAAGTAGTTCAGCTAGTGGCTTGCTCAAAGTCGTATTTATACTAAATTGTATACAGTGAGGAAGAATGTTTTGACATGAATGTCGATGGAAAGGATCAGCTTCACCCTATTGCATTGATAATTTCTCTTACCGTGTATACCACAGTGGCTGCAGAGAAAAAAGACTTACCCCGGTACTTCTATATTACGGTACATACAATTAGTGGTATAAGATAAAATAAGACTTGGACGATTCTGAAAGAAACATTTACTGGAAGCAGCCTGTAACACTTTTCAATACACTTACAGCAAGGAACAATATCTCCCACGTAAAAAAATAAAGGGGATAATTTAATCCACCAGACACTGCCTATTCTCCTATATAGATAAAACTATTATAGTGGATTATCAATGTATGTCTGGCATCACTTGCCATTGCTGTTTTCCCCAGCACACGTATTTGCCTAGTCATGGTATGCCAAAGCTTCAGTGCCCCTATATGACTATTATGAGTAACACCAGACCTGTAATTAAGTAACACCGTGCCTTTGGGAAAGGGTTATAAGCCATTTATATGCAGGGTTTTACGGTAGCAGAGAAATACACTGCTAAACCATTAACTGCTATAACATATAGAACATAATGCAGTGAATGAAATAACAAATTTTGCTCCTCGGACCTAGCAGCTGATGCAATATTATGTTCGTCACTATTAAAGGCTGAATAAAAACTAAGTTGTCTTATTTTGTGGGTGAGACGGGGTTGTGTGCTCTCCGCTAAGACTAAGTTGTCTTATTTTGATAAACCTTCCGTAATCTCCCGTGTATAAGGCGCAGCTCGCGTATAAGGCGCATCCCCAACTAAGAGAATGCAATTCCACGTATAAGGCGCACCTCTAAGGGCAGATTTTTGTTAATTTAGTACTGTTCTTTAGTAAAATTACCCCCCCCCCTATAAGGCGCACCCCAAACTCAAGGCACTGTCCCTCCCACGTATAAGACTCAGCAGTATTTTGTTTGGCGTATAAGACGTGCCTTATACGCAGGAGATTACGGTAGCATACAGGTAATTGCGTTTAAACAATACCGCATTTTCTTTTTGATCCCACGTTTACCTAACAAGCATACATGCCCTCTTTTCAACTGAGAATAATTACCGTTATCAGGTAAGTACATGTATGTAGTGTCCCCAACAATTAAAAGAAAAAATGTAACATGTGCTATAGAGCACTCATGGCTCAGGTTACCTACCATGAGACCTGTCACTATAGTGACAGTGTGTCCGAGTCCTCAATGGTTAAGCCTATGGAGAATGCACCCATTATCGC
The DNA here is from genome assembly GCA_949317995.1 of Acholoe squamosa. Taxonomy (NCBI): domain Eukaryota; kingdom Metazoa; phylum Annelida; class Polychaeta; order Phyllodocida; family Polynoidae; genus Acholoe; species Acholoe squamosa. The sequence continues at coordinate 70,555,519 of OX439037.1, read as the reverse complement.
TCGTATTGTTCAATGGCGAATAACTCCTCTCCTGGCGAGTTAAGCATTGCACAATACCAGCAGCTCTTGAACAAGGGGTCAATGGTTAGGAGATTATGTTAAGGATTCAATTGAAAATTTAGGATCTAAGATCTATGATCAAGAGGCCCGTGTTAAGGATGCAATTGAGTGGATTCAATTTAAGATCTGTCATCTATGATCAAGATATTAGGATTTCATATTTAAATTTGACGATCAATTCTGAGTTTAATATCAATTCTAAAAGCAGTTAAATTGCAGTGCATTTCCCGGATTAGAAACTTATCCCATATTTTCGGCAAAGTAAACACAGCAAAGCTGTAATGCCGTGCATATTCATATCATGTTCTAAGAAGTATAGAATTGATTTACAACATTTTTTAATATGATCTTAGATCAAAATTTTCAGAACAAATATTATTTTAATACGGAATCTAAAAACCCTTCATATGTTGTGTGTTTTGCAATTTATTAATCTATAACATACTTTCAGGAAAGTAAACACAGCAATGCTGTAATGCCGTGCATATTCCTATTATGATCCAAGGAAAAAAGATCATTATATATGAACTCTATGGCCTTTGTAATGGACCTATACTTAAATATATGCTCTGATTGTGGTGCTTCCTCGCTCTCCATGTAAAATCCTGTCCCATTGCTATAGTATGGAGTAAACCTATGCCTGGATTAAAATATGCAAATAAGGAATGTGTGTGAGGGTTGGGAGTAGTGTGGTGGTGGTATTGGTGGTGGTGTCACAATGGTCACTAACATCCTTCTGATAACTTTTAAAGATCAAAATTGACCACATATGACCTGGATCCCTGTGATTCCTGAAACCAAGATGGCCAACACACAAGGAAAACAAAAGAATTAGGTAGTTGAGGTGTCCCAATGGTCACTAACATCCATCTGATAACTTTTGAAGATCAAAATTGACCATAAATGGCCTGGATCCCTGTGATTCCTGAAACCAAGATGGCCGACACACAAGGAAAACAAAAGAATTAGGTAGTTGAGGTGTCCCAATGGTCACTAACATCCATCTGATAACTTTTGAAGATCAAAATTGACCACATATGGCCTGGATCCCTGTGTTTCCGAAAACCAAGATGGCCGACACACATGGAAAACGGTCCCAAGACTCCAAATAATCCAATGCCACGCCACTTAAAACTCCTAAAAAAGTGCATCATACTTATGTGTACATGTATACAAAATGGAGCAGGTTAGGTCTAAGACCAAAAAGACTCGAATTTTTAATGCAATTTTCAATGCTATTTTCAATTCAATTTTCAATCAGATATTGACGAATATCATGCCACCCCTAAAGAGTTAACTGTGCAATGGGGCATCATGCCATCCCTAAAGGGCTAATGTTGCATTAATGCATCATGTCACCCCTAAAGGGCTAATGTTGCATTAATGCAACATTTCAACCCTAAAGGGCTAACATTGCATTAATGCATCATGTCACCCCTAAAGGGTTAACTGTGCAATGGGGCATCATGCCACCCCTAAAGAGTTAACTGTGCAATGGGGCATCATGCCACCCCTAAAGAGTTAACTGTGCAATGGGGCATCATGCCACCCCTAAAGAGTTAACTGTGCAATGTGGCATCATGCCACCCCTAAAGGGCTAATTGCTGAAAAATTGTGACAAAGTACTGACATATATATTGAATGATTGCTAACAAATTGTGAGTAAATACTTACATGTATTGACTAATTGCTGATATATAGTGACTAAGTACTGACATATTGACTAATTGCTGACAAATAGTGAGTAATTCCTGACATATATTGACTAACTACTGACAAATAGGCCTCATGCAACCCCTAAAGGGCTAACATTGCGTTAATGTACCATGTCACCCCTAAAGGGCTTACTGTGCAATGTGGCATCATGCCACCCCTAAAGGGCTAACATTGCATTAATGCATCATGTCATCCCTAAAGGGCTAACTGTGCAATGAGGCATCATGCCATCCCTAAAGGGCTAACATTGCATTAATGCATCATGTCATCCCTGAAGAGTTAACTGTGCAATGAGGCATCATGCCACCCTTAAAGGGCTAACATTGCATTAATGCATCATGTCATCCCTAAAGAGTTGACTGTGCAATGAGGCATCATGCCACCCCTAATGGGCTAACATTGCATTAATGCATCATGTCATCCCTAAAGGGCTAACTGTGCAATGAGGCATCATGCCACCCCTAAAGGGCTAACATTGCATTAATGCATCATGTCATCACTAAAGGGCTAACTGTGCAATGAGGCATCATGCCACCCCTAAAGGGCTAACATTGCATTAATGCATCATGTCATCCCTAAAGAGTTAACTGTGCAATGAGGCATCATGCCGGCCCTAAAGGGCTAACATTGCATTAATGCATCATGTCACCCCTAAAGAGTTAACTGTGCAATGTGGCATCATGCCACCCCTAAAGAGCTAATGTTGCATTAATGCATAATGCCACCCCTAAAGAGTTAACTGTGCAATGAGGCATCATGCCACCCGTAAAGGGCTAACATTGTATTAATGCATCATGCCACCCTTAAAGAGCTAATGTTGCATTAATGCATCATGTCATCCCTAAAGGGCTAACTGTGCAATGGGGCATCATGCCACCCCTAAAGGGCTAACATTGCATTAATGCATCATGTCATCCCTAAAGGGCTAACTGTGCAATGAGGCATCATGCCACCCCTAAAGAGTTAACTGTGCAATGGGGCATCATTCCACCCCTAAAGAGTTAACTGTGCAATGTGACATCATGTCACCCTTAAGGGCTAACGTTGCATTAATGCATAATGTCACCCCTAAAGGGCTAACATTGCATTAATGCATAATGTCACCCCTAAAGGGCTAACTGTGCAATCAGGCATCATGCCACCCCTAAAGGGCTAACATTGCATTAATGCAACATTTCACCCCTAAAGGGCTAACTGTGCAATGAGGCATCATGCCACCCCTAAAGGGCTAATGTTGCATTAATGCATAATGTCACCCCTAAAGGGCTTACTGTGCAATGGGGCATCATGCCACCCCTAAAGAGTTAACTGTGCAATGTGTCATCATGCTACCCCTAAAGGGCTAACGTAGCATTAATGCATAATGCCACCCCTAAAGGGCTAACATTGCATTAATGCAACATCTCATTCCTAAAGGGCTAACTGTGCAATGGGGCATCATGTAGGCTATATACATGTAATCAAACAGGCAATGGTCCCTGCTACTGACCGCATTTATACCAGCCCCAACAGCGTCCCTATGTCGGCTATATACACGTAATCAAAGAGGCAATGGTCCCTGCTACTGACCGCATTTATAACAGCCAAAACAGCGTCCCTATGTCGGCTATATACACGTAACCAAAGAGGCAATGGTCCGTGCTACTGACCGCATTTATAAATACCAGCCCCAACAGCGTCCCTATGTCGGCTATATACACGTAATCAAAGAGGCAATGGTCCGTGCTACTGACCGCATTTATACCAGCCCTAACAGCGTCCCTATGATAAATAGTCCTACAATATATCTGATACTAATACAATTTAAAAATTATTCTATACCAATTTGCAATGGTCGATTTATGGTGCACATTACCCCTATACGCAAAAACCTTCGGCGAAAACGTGTCCACTAGAAGTAGACCCTAGTTCGGAACTCCGGTCTAATAAATATACATGTAGGTGGCCTTTAGTGGGTTAATAGTCAGTGGTGCTGAGAAACGCACCACCAGCAGAAGAGAACCACATGGTGCAGGGGGAGGTGGTGCCAGGCAGGTATGGGGCCACCCCAGGAGCACAGCCACCACCACCATTCAGAGGTGGGTGGTTGGGGGGGCTCTATATACTATATACCATGGCTCTGCCTGAGGTGTCCAGGGCTATCACCACTCTGTCCCCAGGGTCTACAATAACAGGTCCACCAACACCACCACTGCCACCACTTCTATGCTTGACTGATTTGCAGATTTTAATCCAGGTATAGGTATACTCAATACTGTACCTATGAGACAGGATTATACATGGAGAGCGAGGAAGCACCACTATGAGAGCTTGTATTTAAGAATGGGTCCCCTCCTATAGCCGTTCATTCCTAAGAATGAACGGCAATAAGGATACATATTAACCATAGAAAGGCATGAGACAATGTAATTCTCCTCCATTTTGTTATAATCCAGCAGTTTTGATAGCACCGTGAGTCAATCGTCTCGCTGTCCGCCATTTTGGATTTTGATGTTCTGTGCGTATGCGCGACCCCTCCTTGCCGGACTTTTCCCGCGTTTTTTGAAAGGCGTCCAAACCGTCTCACTTTTAGACGCTGTTTTCGAACCAAATAGGAACAAAGAGAGAAAAGTCCAGCCCGGAGGTAAACCTATGGAGACGTGGATTGGCGAAAAAGGAAAAGTCAACACTGTTTTTATTTATAAAAAATCACTATAAATAACAAACTTCATTTTTAAATGTGATATTTGCATACATATGTAATGGTTCGTATCGACTTATATGTTGGGTGGCTCGTTGGCTCGCTTATCACTAGAGATACCAACATAACACGAGTAGTTCAGGTTGGTCAAAGCCCCAGACTCCCCACCGCTCGGGTAGGACTTTATTAAGCTTTCTCTTGTCTAAAACATACGTCTGGACTGGACCATGTCCAGTCTCCTTCTGCGGATCGTCCGGCTTCTTAGTAGAAGCTGGACGCGAGGCATGGTGCTGCCCCCTCTTGTACCAAACGGGTAACGCGAAGCAACACCTGGTTGGCATAGAAGGAACGAGCACCACACGAGCGCGTCTCTCGGATGAAGCGCACTAATATATATACAACGATGCCGGCCCCTACACATAGATAGACAAATATGTAAACTATCAAATAGAGGAGTTTCATTCTTTTCTAACTATTATTTCTTACAGAAAATTTAAAATGCAAAATCTAACATGAATGACTTTTATCATACACCACCTACCCGGTGGTATAGACTCAGGGTGGTCCCTGAGCCAATGAATAAGGACCCGGACCAGAAGGCAGTATCTACTTCTCCTATCAGTGGCTACTGAGAATATGCTGATCAACAACTGCATATTGCAGTAGGTACTGCTGAAATACTTCCGAAACAGTTGACTCTACACTGCATTTTCAGTCTAGACTCAGTAGTTTACTGACTATCAACTGAATATGCACTGCATTTCAGGCTAGAATCAGTAGTCTACTGACTCTCAACTGAATGTTAACCCTTTAATGGCAGAGCAAAAATTGTTGTCCTGCCCATGGAGACGGCCTCCGAAAAAAGTATAGTTCCTAGAGGACGAGCCTATTTTCAATTCCTATACTAATTCTATATAATGGGCGTCGACTATAGTCGACGCTAGGCCTGCCATGGTGTTGACTATAGTCGATGCTAGGCCTACCATGGTGTCGACTATAGTCGCTGCTAGCCCTCAATGGGTTAATAGATTCCAGAAATTATACACTCTGTGCAGCAGCATAGATGCAGTAGTCTACTGACCATCTACTGGTATGACTCTGTCCATTCACGGATTATTTACCTGATGCTTCTAAGACAGTCCATAGTGTGAATGTCAGTATGGTTGTGAACAGCAATCAAAAGATTCAGTAATGTAATAATGAAACTATCCAGTGTTTGTGGAGACAAGCATACTTCACCCCTTTGCATATGAATATCTTATTCAGTGCCAGTAATGGATACACATGGATGTTGGGGTGTATGAAAGTGAGGAATTACTCACTGACTTTATATAGGGTACAAATATACTGAATCATCAAGTATTCTTTTGGTCCCCATCATGACATATTTTTTTACATAGTATCCATGTATCATTGATAATTACAAAGTGCTTGTCTCATCACCTTAACATCAGTAAACCGAAAGGCATTATACTATAGCAGCACTCTATAGATATGTCTACTCTTACCCTTTCACTATGGTAAGAGTTACCCAATACTACTGAATCAATACTGCCCTAGCCCCCTCCATGATTTGCATGCACTACTAGGAAGTAGTAACCGCTTCACATAGCTGATGGGGCGGTGACTCAGGGGGCTAATGAGTTGGTAGAGTAATCAGAAGATCCCAAGTTCAAATCCAGCAAGGACCACCTAGAGAGGCATTGGCAGTGCCAGTACTAGAAGAGCGGCTGCTTCTTTTATGCTTCTACCTGCCCCCAGCAGTAGTTTTCAGTATGATCTACTGCTCAACTACTGCTATAGCAGCAGCCATGCAGTAGTGCTGATTGAACACTGCCCCAACCCCAAATATGGTCATGCAGCATTAAATAAGTAGATACTGTTCAAATGCTGCCATCTAATTTACATAATTGGGACAACTGATTCAATACTGCTTGCATGCTGCTAATACTACTGTTCTACTACTGTATCACTGCTGCAAGTATTGTGGTGCTGAGCAGTAGAATGACAGTAGATGCTGATACAATACTGTTTTTGATGCTGCTTTCACACTGAATCACTACTGTCACACCACACTGTTTTCCAGCTGCTTTAGTGCTGCATTGCTACTGCATTTTGGTCCGGGTATCAAAGAAAGGAAACCAGCGGGGATTAGGATTTCATTTTTTTTAACAATCACACCTATCTATATGAAAATGGAAAGGAGGTAATTATATCAACATGGTCGTGTATCCCTATCAAAATCTTTGGTATTCTTTTTAAAGACTGATCTAACAAATACACCGTAAGGCCGCTCTTTTTGTATTGTTTGGGTTATGGGCCCGCCCGCACTGCAAAAGTCAAAAACCGGAGTAAAAATAAAAGTTGAAAAATCAACATTTTTATACCATTCTATGTACATTAAAGCACCCTGTGAGCCCAACTAGCATTTATAAAAGTCAGGAATGTCTACATGAATGGTTAACTTTTATTTTCTTTTATTTTTCATTTATTTCGTCCTCCGTCCTGATTTTTTTAATTTTTTTTTTGGTGCCCGTAACTGACCAGGAGATAAATGGTATCATCCTGTGTTAAAAAAGAACTCCTCCAACTGTGCCCTGACTGAAGCGATGTATTCTGACCCTTTACAGACAGTATAACTCTTCACGTTGTAATGTTAACTGTTTCCATAATGTATGCACCCCTCTAGAGTAACTTGTCAGCATTGTATCAGTGCATCATGCCGACCCATTGAGAGTGTATCAATAAGATTCAATTCCATAGAGTCAATATGATGCATGAATGCAGCACTGGTGGGTTAATTACCAGGGATGCATTCATGCATCATAGGGACAATTGGGCAGAGTACATTAAAACATCTCTCATCCCCTAAAGGGGGAGGTGAGATGGTTGGTGGGTACTTAAAAAGAAATAATGAAAATAGGATGGTATATGTAGCTTCAACACTAGCTGTCCGTTCTCCTCTAGTTAACATGTAGGCCAAACAGATTCAGCTTGGAGTGATCACTCACAACCCCCAGGGTTCACTTCTAGAATAACGAGGAAGATGTACACTGTTTATTGAGGCCACTGACACTGTTTATGGGGCATCGGGTAATCCCACCACTGTAAGTGTGGTATAAGGGATCATGGTTACTTTCATTACATTAGAGAAGTTTTTTTCTATCACAGCTTAAAGTGGAGAGGAGACTATTAGTAGCTGTATTATGTCCTGTGGCTCCATGTATACATGGGGTACATAACTATAACTGGTAGCTGGCAATTATCCAAGTGGAGCCAATGGCATCGGAACAAGGTACCCACCCTAAGGTATGTATGCAACATTGTATGATAGTTTTAAGTTATGCTAAGTTTTATTAGTGTGGGGGTTTCCACACCATCTGCCGCTCAGGGAGCTCTGTACGCTCTAACATCATATGCTTAGGGACCAGTTGGCAGATCTAAGTTTTATGAACTCGTACTTTGGTATACATCTATGCTATGGGCATAGCCAGCCATTCTTCTGAGTTTACAAAGCCATGTAGGCTGTAAAAAAACGCAGTTTTAATACCCCACTTAGTCGTGTTAGACAGATTTATCATATATACTTTTGATATGAAAATTCAGATTAAGGAAAGCGTGTTCATCTTCTGACACACTTCGGGATATCTTATCTGATTTCTCACCCTGCCAATTAAATTCGCCTAGCTATATTACACACAGACATATTCGCGTTTTCTTTATGTTTTCAGATATGGACAGGAGACATGGACACTAGTAAGGACTGGCAGTCAGGGACCACCCTACAAAATGGTCTCCTCGTCATGTTAGACCATGAGATAGCTACAGATGTCAGTTTTGTGTTCAGTGGTAGTGAGGAGATAGTCAAGGCACATAAGGTGGTCCTCATGTGCAGAAGTCATGCCTTCTTTGTCTTCTTCACCGGCCCCGATTACCAAGCTGATGAGGATATTGAGATCGAGGATATTGGACCTGCTGTCTTTCGTGAATTTATAAAGTAATGATTTATGAATTAAATAATTTTTTGTATGTTCGAGATTGGCTCCGGTATCAAAGTCTGTCTTCACGCCATATAGATTTAAATTATTAGAAGTGATTCTTTTCACAGCATTCAGTTTCTCTTATACATCTATTACAATAAATACGCTAGGTCAATTCTAGACCCATGAAATTATCATAAGGTCACACCAAAAATTTGAAAAAAAATCTTGTCTATGGATTCTGCTTACCTTCTATAAGTTTTCTCTTTGTGATGTTCGGCAAATTTTTTTTTAATAAAATTTTTTTGCTCACCTCACTTTTCCGGCAAGGAATCAATTGGACGCCAAAAAATTGCTCGCACATACCATTTTTTCAAAATCAAAATCCGTAGACCCAACTTATTTTTTTGGTGTGGCATAATACAGAAATTCCTTTATGTGGTAAAATGGAGACAACTTCAGAGATGTAAGTCAGGTACTGGGAAAATCCCTGAAAAGCTGTTATCGTGACACTGGGAGAGTTGACAGGTCCCCCTGGTATTAGCAGAGTGTTCAGGGCAGACTCTGGCCAGCACAGCATCATGGCACCCCCTGGTGTTAAACAACTGTAACGTGTTGCTGACTGATGATTTTAGACCAATCAGAGAGCAGCATTCCCTTCATTTCTCCCTGGGAGGGTCTGCCCCTGGGATTCCCTGCCCAGAGTCTCCCCTGGACCAGTGAGTCCCTCTGCTTACACCAGGGGGGCTTAGTGAAGTCCCTAGTTGAATTAGACAACTGAGGACTGGGTCTGTGTGAGGAAAATGACTAGGGAAAGAAGGCTGTGAATAAATTCTGTCCCTGAAGACCCTGGATATCCCTATTCAGACTACATTTCAACATTTTTGAATTCCCTATTTTCAGGGAAATCCCTGACAACTTACATCTCTGCAACTTAAAATGAGTTTTTCCTTTTAAACCCCATATAAACATCTACTTTTCAGGTTCCTATATTGTGACACAGTAGAACTGTCTAGAGACAATGCCATCCACCTCATGTACTGTGCACAGAAGTACGAGGTGGAGACACTTAAGTCAAAGTGTCGAGCTTATCTTCAGGAAAATGTCAATGAGAAGACTGCTGGACTGATCCTGGATCAAGCTGTCTACTACAAACAAGTCAAACTCTCAACAACCTGCCTGGACTTCATTTCCAAGACCAAAAGCCTTGGGGCATTGCGAGACTATCATGTATCAAAGGATACACTCGAAGCAATAGTAGAATGCGAAACTCTCGCTGTCAGTGAACTTACTATTTTCAAGACATGTAATGAGTGGGCTGAAAAGGAATGCTCGAACAGGAAAATTCCTGTGAATAGAGAAAATAAGCGCAGGGTTCTTGGATCGATTCTCAAGAAGATACGCTTTTGCAGCATGTCGAGTAAGGATTTTGCTAGTGAGGTCTCTGGATGTGGTTTATTAACAGCGGAGGAAGAATTAGAGATCTTCCGATATCTAAATGATCCCCCGAAAGCTGGCCCACTATTCCCTTTCACGGAGCGAACCGCAGTCTGTGCAAAGCTGCCACCTGACTTAATAGGTACTTATGACAGCGACAACCCTGGTTTCCAGATCTATGTCATCTGTGAGAGAGAATTCAAACTGCTGGCATTCATCTTCAACCAGGAAGGTACCTTTACTGTAAGACTTAATGATGACATTTGTGAGGAATTCTATGTGGCAAAAGATGACGTTGGTATAATAAGCCATTTACAAGAACCTGTCGCATGTGACTCAAAGAAAGGTATTGACATTCGCAATCAGAAACACCGTTACGCCTTCAGAGACAAACGAGCTGGAACATACAGCTTTTCCACAAGGATAAACAAAGAGAAGAGTGATATGGTTAAATTCTGGATCAAGCCTTATGTCCGTAGCCCTCCTCCCTTTGACACCTTGATTTTTGCGATATAGTATGATATCTCAATGAGGCCATCTATGTGCATGTATCATAAGTTGGCTCCACATATGAAATACCGGTAGTTAAACTTACCCCCTTCCCATATGGCACAACCATGCCTTTGAATGACATCCAAACTATTGCTGGAGTTATACAGCTTCATATGAGGATGGGCCTCACTGTCCTCGAACATGGGAAGTGAAAAAAGGACTATTGTTTAAAACAGCAAGGAACATCATGTTTCATGAGTACTTTCTAAGTTCATATCAGATATGTGGCAAATAGATGCAAATCATTATATTCGAGATTTCAAATGCACAGGTAATAATCATAAACGTTTATTTCTGAATCATAAGTAGCGTAAAGCAACTATTTGCAATTTTTTATGTGTTAAAATTATTCTTTGAAATAAAAGATTACAAAAATATATCCGATGTTTGTCCAGAAAGGGAACTTCAGCTAGGATCTCACTGGTAGAATACTACTAACCAGCACTTTTTGGATATCTAAAGCCGCAATAAATGTTGGAATAGCCTTCTCTAAAGTCTATCTCACATACATGTAATTCTATACCACTTTTCCTTAAATCCAGTTCATTTTGGTGAGAGATGAACTGTAATGCATACAGGTATTGGCTGCTCTCTCCTTTTTGGTGGGAAGGAAGGGACAGCATTCAGCTAAATAGTAGTTTTGACTTATCTCCCCAGGTTGCAGGACTGAGCAGTCAGGCCTCCAATGGAGAGCTCTTTCCATCATAGAATATGTCTGATTTCTGATAACAGACGGAGCCACTGATCTGGTCTAATAAGCGTGAACCCTTTCGGGGAGAAACGGTATGATCGGAAGTGTGTCCCTGGTACCGGTGAATATGCGAAAGTTTACTGCTCATATTTTACAAGCGAAATTGGCGCCACGTTAGCGCTTCTCCCCAAAAGACGTAACCTCTAATAAGGTGTTTGTCGAAATGGATAAAATGCTGTACCTTATGTCCCATCACCTGGCGGAACCGACAAATGCTTTGGGTAATCGGTTCTCAGCAGGGAACGATACTCAGATACTGTGTGGTTGAGTTGTTAAGTCATTAGACCTACTGGAGGAAGGCAGATAATTTATACCATAGGTCATTCAAGACCATAAAATGACCACAATGGGCTGGAAGAATGGGGTGCCATACACTCTTGCATTAGATGAATGGTGCTTTAAATAGAGGCTGATCTTGTCTGATTGATAGCAATCAATTTGAGAGATTATGCCTCACAGTCAGGGGGTGCGCGGCCAGCAGATCTGACATAAGGTATAGAAGCATATAAGGGGTACCATATAAGGGGTACCCTCAACTCAGCCTGATTTTATAAGGCACACCTGAGGTCTGATTAGCGTATAAGCATCCGCTTATATGCAAGGTACTACAGTGACATGATACCCTGCTTAAAAGGTGCGGCTTATACACAAGAATGACTCAAAGTTGCCTCATTGAACCAGGCTAAGTTGCGGGTATGCCTCATATATATGCTAGGTACTTATTCTATAGAATAGTACTACCGCAATACCTTACGTACATAGCGCACCTCACATATTAAGGAGATGTTATAAAGCAAATTTGGGGCTTGATTTTGGGCAGTTTAGTACTGTGTATACTATACTAGTCTATAAGACACATCCTGAATTCAGATCTATTCTACAATGTATAAGGAGCAGGTGGGGGTCATCTTGGCATGTAAGGTGCTGCTTATACGCAAAGTATTAGGGTAATGTAGCCAAAGGATGAGCCATGGGGCCATTGTTACCAAAAGCTTTTTGTCAATGCAAGCCAACGTATCTTAGCATATTACGCGGGTCTTTTCTCTCACACAAGTCATATCTATTTTAAAAACATCATGATTAAGTTTCAAAAACAAAATTGACCAAAATTTCACTTCTACCGTATTTTTCCCGTGTATAAGCTGGGCCCTGTGTACTCTTATGATCTTATAGGTGACTTTTATAACATGACCTTTTATAATGTCACCTTAGGTGCTACAAGATCATCCCCATTTGTACACCCTTTTCAAGCTCAACCATGTATTGTATTTATGAGCTTTAGTCAGTAGCATAATTAAGTTCATATTTAACCTTAGGTTCTTAAGTTTGGCACAAACTATGTAGAGCGGGGCCAACAGTCATATCGAATACTACCTTGACCCTGTCCTACATAAAATCTTCAATTATTTTTTTATTTTTTTCCCCTCTCTTCCCACAGCCAGTCCAAATACGACCTCGGTCAATTTATACTGGCTAAACATGTGCCCTTGGCAGCTTGAAGCCGAACTTATCTTGGGAAACTCCAAACCTTGGTTCGACTTCCCGGTGCCAACTACACATACTGTGTAAATGACATTTTTCCTTCCTTTTCTTACCGGTACATCATATTTGTAAATACTCCATATACCTCAGCTTAAACAAATGTATTTTCATACTCCATTGTATCAATACATAGCCACGACAAACTCAGGTACAAACAGTATTCACGACGTGCCAAAAATATGTGTACCCATTTATTCCTGTAGTAATAAGTATCATATAAGGTTTCTTTGATCCAACAAGTAATAGCATGCTACCGGTATCTCTTATTTAAATGTTCCATAAAGGAACCTGCATGTACACCTACTTCATTCTTGTACCATATTTTCATACTGAAAATCCCTTTGTATCATGTACCTTGTATGCATAATACCCAAAATTGTCAATGGACTTGGCAAAAGCCATTATCATTAATGATTTTCTTCCCTTAAACCTCGTGCAGAGACGATTGATTGATTGATTGATTGATTGATTTGTTTAACGTCCTAAGGCCGTAGGCCTCATGGGACTGCCTCATTGGTTATCAGACATTTAGTCCATTCTTTTCTCAAACTTAATTTGCGCGTGTGTGCGTGTGAATGTGAGTGTGCGAGTGCGTGTGTTTGGGAGTCTGCTTGTAGCAGTGGGACACGGCTCGTAGCAGTGAGACACTGCTCGTGGCTCAAGACCCCTCTTTATCGTGCTGCCTCACCCAGACGCTGTGCCGCAGACTGTTGACACATCATCTGACCGGTCCATTATCCTGACACCGGCCGGACAGTCGTGGTTCTATACCAATCGGGCCAGCTTACCACGGACTGACGAGTATAGAGAGCTCTGAGCTTGTTGTTGTGGTCAGAACTCCATCTTTTCTGCCACTCTTTCTTTATGAACTCCTTGGCCATAGGGAGCAGGTCTGAAGAGGGGATGGGAGCCAAGCCGGGTTCCCGGCTCAGGGCTTTCTTAGCTGCATGTGCTGCAGCTTCGTTCCCCTCTATCCCAATGTGGCTGGGGAGCCAACAGAGGGTGACCTCTTTCTGGGCCTGATTGTTTCATCTGCTGCACCACTGGGTTTCGTGGGTCATGCTGGCATAGAGTTTGCAGGCATGACTTCGAGTCAGAGAATATGATGAAGGCATTGCGCGTAGACACCTTCATCCATTCCAGTGCACTTAGGAGGGCATGCGCTTCTGCAGTGAAGATGCTGCTCCTTCCATGTAGTGCTCCTTTCCGGACTCCGAAGGGTGTACAAGCCGCAAAGCCTACTCGGTTTCCGTCCTTGGAGCCATCAGTGTACACCTCAGTATACATTTGATGGCGATGGCAGACTTCTGCCAATTTCTCCAAGTACACCTTGTTTTCAGTTTCGCTTTTCTTGTGTTTGCTCAGGTCAAAAAGGATCTTGGCTTCTGCCTGTTCCCACGGAGGGGACTTGGCAGGTCCTTCCTTCATGACCTTTGTGATGGGAATTCGGGCCTCTCTGATCAGGGTTCTCACCCTTACTGAGAAAGGCTTTGCCACGTTCTTGTTTCTACGAAAGACGCTGTGGTCCTCGTAGAAGATGGTATCGTGGGTGGGGTTTCTCTCATTTGCCTTGACTCTGATGGCGTATTGCAGGGACAGCTTGCTCCGTCGCAGATCCAGTGGTGGAACCCCTGCCTCAACCCAGAGACTACTTGCCGGTGATGATCGGAATGCTCCCATGCAGAGCCGTAGGCCCTGGTTTTGGATAGGTTTTAGCCAATCCAAGTAGGACCTTGCAGCTGATGCATACACCACCGATCCATAGTCCAGGCGAGACTGGATATACGTCCGAAACAGAGTCAGCAGAATCTCCCGGTCCGCTCCCCAGTCTGAGTGGGAAAGCATCTTCAGGAGGTTCATGGCCTTCTGGCATTTTTTTCGGAGGTATTCGATATGGGGTTTGAAAGCAGAGACGACTGGGAATGTGGGGATTTGTCAATGGACCATTCTGGGTATTATTCATTATTTTACACATTTATCAAATACTTCGCCACATACGCTCAGGACCTGCTCACAAGCTCACAGCTCAATCCCCCCCCCCAGTGTGTACAGTGAGCTGCTCTTACATCACCCATACCAGGATGTTGTGAGAGCCGGACCCATCCTATTTCTGGGCACTGACTCACTGGGAGTATCACAACATACGGACATACCTGTGGACGCATTTCTAGGATGCAGGGAAATTCCACAACCTCCCTTCATCCTGATTGGTCCATCTATAAATAGAATTATTACCGGGTATGGCGACACGTCAGATCTGATCAGACCCAACCAGATCTGACCAGATCTGACCTGTTCCTACCAGGACATTTCATCACCCTGTGAGCTGCTCACCTTAGTATTTAAGACCTGGTGAGCAGCTCCCAATCATCTATTCTAAGATCTTTTCCTATTTACATTATACCACATACAACCTCCCTATTATCTAGGACCTACGACAGGTTGAGCTAGGAGCTTAGGGGAAGAGCCTGCACGCTGGCAAGTGTATCATTGTTACCACCTATATGTACACTCTGTCATCATGCAATAAACAAGGATCAAAGAACTTGTCTGGATTCAGTGTTCATTACAACATCGACTTGTAACGGTTCGTTGACAGCCATTTCTTTTTATGATCTCACGATTTGTTTGATGAAGAGAAGTCTTATTGTATAAGGATACTTCAAAATATCAAAGTCCTAGAAAATTTTGAGAAAAATTGAGTTAACTTTTAGAAAAGTACATACTTTGATGTAGCCTCTTTTGCTTTATCTGTTCCTGGCAGGGACTCAAGCTTATTTTAATGGGGTAGGGACCAGCAACGAACTAATGCCTTTTTATATATAGGGTAAATAACCTATGGAAATACTGTTTTGCCAAGCAGGTCAAAGATACAGGTTTATTCTCTGGCATTTTTTAGGCTAGAATACCATGGGCTATAATATTGTGGCGGTCCCGCGTCGTCTTCGAGGTACCTTCGTGGTCCTCGTGGGCGACGTCGAGAACACCTCTATTACCCGACGCCTGGGGGCGCTGGAGTCCAGCGCCACGTCACCACCTGGTCACGTGGCCCTCGACTCTGGTGTATATAAGGCCGTTGTACGGCCTTCCTCAGGGTCAGGCTAGCCCTGACTGACCATCGTGAGCGATGGTTGGCGGCTGCCCGGCTACCATATTATGATACTTCTCTGTGCTGTTGCACAGAGAAGGTAAATGTGGAATATCAACTGCAGACACTAGAAGGTCTAGTGTCAAACGTGCTATAGAGTTCGAACTCTACCACCTGTAACTGTGATCGAGAACGGCTGATGCCTATGTGTTATTAGACAATAAAGTTTTAACTGGAACCTGAATAGTTGTTCTTCGTTGTTTATCGAAAGATTCGATTAAACTTCAAGGGGTAGAACACTATAATATGTACACATGAGCTATCTTTAATCTACAGAAGGTGTTAAACCGAAATATTCAAGAAGAAATGATTTTATTTCTGATTTTGACTTGAAATTTAAAATACTTGTCCCCCTAGTAATATGATCTCACATAGGTATGTCAATCTATAAACCTCAAGCTACAAGCTGGTGCAATCTGCTAGTAGATTGACCTTTTCAATCCAAAGTTATCAATAATTATGTAAATAATGGCCAAATACTGTGAATGCAGCATCTGTTTTATTGTCGGTCTTCTCTTTGGAAAATGTAAGGTGAAGCATGGTCTAATAATGTTCCTTGGAATATTGTTGGTCATGCCTGCTGCCCCCTGGTGGATGTAATACTAAACACATAAGTGCACAGTGTCTCAGGTAAAATTACACCCCCATCAGCGCCATTCGGACGCTGCACATCATAGACTTCACATGGGTCAAAAATTGCTACGGCCATACCAGCCATGAGTGCGAGTCCATACATCAAACTTGTATAAATACTTGTCGCCGCACACAATACAAGTACACAATGTCGCTGAATATCTCTACCGGTTCATCCATCTTGTCGGACGGTTATAGCACGCAGGGCGGGGCAACGTATGACGGCCTCTCACCGGTCTCTACAAGTTCCCGCCATTTCTCCACAGCGACATGCAACTCACAAGCTTCAACAATCCCATACACACATACACCAGAGTATACAAAAAGGGAGCGTTATCAGGCGGACCATATTATGGTGCTGGAGACTGCTCTGGATGACATGTCAACAAAATTTACTGAACTTATGTCGTATGTAAAAGATGGCCGCCACCTTGCCGGCGCGAAAACACCACGTGACCAGGCCCAGGCCCACCATCTTGGATCTGAGCGAAGGAGGCATAAAACGTCGGATGATAGGGACACCAGGAGGGGAAATGCATCACAGCCCACCCCTCTAGTCACACCTACAGGCCGCCCCAGACAGGAGGACGAATGAATTCCCTCCTCACGGCGGCTCAGGACGACGCCAGACAGAGACGACCACCACGGCTCACTGCGTAGAGGTACACCCCGGCGTGGTGATGACTCTCCCCGCCGCTCGACGAGGGAGGGCCGCCAACATTCGCCAAGGAGGTGGTCTAAGGAGGGCTCGCACCATCACCACCACCGGCGACACAAGCAGGATCGCCATGGTTGGCACTCATCTAGGGACCGTAGTGCCTCGTCAGGGAAGCACAGGTCCTCCCGGAGGAAGGATAAATACTGGGATCACAGACGATCTCCACCGACGCACAAAGACAGTAGCAGGCCACTCCGATCACCATCCAGATCCCCACAGAAAGGGTCGCCCCGTCGTGGGAAAGACCCCTCACTGGAGGAGATGCTTCGTAGGCAAATGCTACAGGAGAATCTGATAATTCCAAGGACAGAGGGTAAGCAGCTCATTGACTACATACTCAACCCTAAGCCGATGGCCAAGCCATATATGTATTTGAAGCGCCCTGGCGTACAAATGATGCAAGAAAAACTTAAGGCTAGGGAATCAATGTTTTAGTCTGAATACCTCAGTGCTTACCATCGTATGCTCCTTGATAAAAGTCAGAACAAAGGCCATATGTATACTTTCACTTCGAACATCTCGTAGATGTCATTGAGCATGCCTGGCCGGACTGGCCCCCTACTAGGGCATGGTCACAGGGCATGTTGGATGAAATCGAGAAGCAAAATTGGGCCTGGGATGATTACCATACCATAATTCGGCCAGACAGGTTAGATAAACTCATCGATCATAGGGCCAATAGAGACACACATGGAACACATACATCAAGCCACTCCAATACCGCGTTGCAGGACATGGTATGCATGGATTACAATAGTGTGGCAGGTTGCCGTCATGGACATACACATAGCAACAACACAACTAAGTTCCTGCACATATGCACATATTGTTATGCCGCCAATGGTAAAAAGTTGGGTCACACCGTCCTGGCATGCCGTAACAAAAATGGCTCCGGTCATCAACATGCTTCACACAATGCCCATGCCGCACATCACCCACATGCCCAACATCCACATCACCACCAGCAGGGTGCCCAGGCACACTCAACATACACAGGCATATCATACCCTCCTCCAGGTTACAACCCCTTACACCCACAAGCTGTGCCATTTGTTCCAAAAATTGTGCAGTGAGTGCTCCCTGCAAGGGTAGGGCAGGGGGAGTGCTCGATGACATGAAGGTCAGTGAAGTTGTTGATGTATACACTGACTTCTTTGCATATAGTGCCCCTATAATATATCCTCATGTAACTTCTGTTAATGTTGTTGATTGTCATGTTGAGTCTCAGTATGGTACCACGGTCGGGTCGCCACCCACTGAGGGCGTGACCAATAAGGAACACGCGTACGGGGCGTGGCGGGCCACACCCAGTTTGGTACTGTCAATCACATACATACGGCGGGTGGAGCAGAGGTGGCAACCAGCGGTCACTCACAACAACACGCTCAGGGCAGCGACCTCCGCACTCACAGTCATTCATATTTAAATGATGCACAATGCACAGACATAGGCCCATGTACAGGTGGACGAGAAGACACGGCACATAGTCTACATCAGGTGGCCCCAACTAATGTGAATGACATTGACTTTCAGGCCATCAAGCACATGTGCCAATATGATTTTGTTATAGATAATGTTGACATTTCACCCATTGCATTCGCAGGTCACAGGCGCTCAAATTGGCCGCACACCACCAGGGCGTGGAGCGATCTGGGCCAAAATTAGGAGCAGTCGTGGGTCCTTTTCCAGACCACCCATTTGACACTTTGTCTCAATAAATGCATACGTCCTTAAAAATACAGCCATGGGCGAAAATCGTGAGCACCAGCTACCGTCCATAGACCATCTGGTAAATCACCGAATCAACAGCTGTCCCAATGCATATATGTTCACAGTAGACCATGCACGGGCATATAAGAACTTCCGCTCAGACCCCCTAGACTGGCCATTGTTGGGAATGTCCTGGGATTAGCATGCCCTTTGGGGCACGAACAAGTAGCGCACATATGCAGAGTGTGGCGGACGCCATCATGGGCATCCTCAAAAAAGAACAAATTAATGCAATCATGTATCTTGACGACTTGATGGTTGTTACTCAAAACCATGACATAGCCATGAAACAATAAGCCAGGGTCAGGGCACTCTTCGTTGACCTGGGCCTCCCCAAAGCTTGTGACAAGGCCCAACCCCCAGCCCCGGTCATAAAATTGTTAGGAGTGTTGACTGATGCTGATGCCATGTCCTTGTCAATTCCAGAGAGCAAAATGAAGGAAGTGGTGGATCAGATTGCAAAAGTAAACCTCAAGCACTCTATAAAAAAGAAAGACTTGGAATCACTGTTAGGCAAGATGCTGTATGTTTGTAAATGCGTGGCTTCTGCATGCCCATTCCTATCCAATTTGCTCCAGGGCCTCAGGAACATGCAGGACAGCAAATGCAGACTAACTGACGAAATGAAATCTGACTTGCAGGTGTTCGTGGACCTATGTCATAACTGGAATGGTGTAGGCATGATCCCCCCACCGGTGCACAACCATACTACCTGGGTAGATGCGTCACTCGAGGGCGTTGGGGCATATGACGGGGAATGTGCCTACTGGAAAGAGATCATTACTGGGACCCCATCATAGCAGAGTTGGAGGCTGTTAATGTAGTCGCCGCATTACACACTTTCCTTTCTAGGGCAGGCGCCGGCACCCACGTCAAGGTGTTCTGTGACAATCAACCCACTGTCAACGCACTCAGGTGGGGTAGGGCCAAGAACTTTGTCCTCAATGAGTGTGCCCACGCAGCATGGGCCGTGCAAGCGGCTCTACAAGTCCACCTTACTTATGATTACATAGACACTAAGCAGAATTATGTTGCAGATGCCCTCAGCCGGTCACATCTCAGTGCTAAACACGAAAGAGTGGCGGACAGGCACATTGCCTCACATTCTCTTTGTGAAATCAGCCCAAACATGTACATTCTTGACTATATATTGTCATTATCACTCCACAGATCCACGATGGAACAAGTTGGCGGAACTAGCAGAAAAACGACAAATGGAAGCGCGGGCACCGGGCACCATCAACAATCACAAAGGGGTGATCCGCCAATACCTCAAGATATGCTGGGAACTGAACGTGGACCCTGCCACGCCATCCCCAGCAGAGATCTGTATGTACATAAAATCAATCATGTTGGAAAGAACGCAGGGGCACAGTCATAAACAAAGTCACACGTCAGGGTGCACTTGAGGATGATAGGGGCCCAATTGGATGTGATAAATGGGGCAAAGGTACAGAGGGCCCTAGATGCAGTAAAGAGGGTAAAAGGCTACAAAACAAAAGCGTAGCCGGATATGCCAATAGAACTCTTCAAGGCGACATTCCAGTGTCTCCCGTGGGACAGAGTAGGCCACTTAGTCAGGACTATCGTACTGGTCATACTCCATGGAGAGTTCCGCCAATCAGAGGTCGCCCCGCACTCAGTCGAACAATTTGACCCTATGGTGAACTTGACAAGGGGCGGCGTAGCAATCTCAGACAAGGTGGTAATAAACTTGAGGCATGCCAAGAACCTCCAGAAATACAATCAGAGTCAGACTGCCGTACTGAACAAGTGCCCGAACGAATCATTCTGCCCGGTATACCATGTAAAAAAGGCCTACATGAGCTCCCCAATGGCGAGGTCGACTCAAGCTTTTATCATGTATCTCAAGACAAGGGATCCAGTCCCGTTGTCAGTGGTCAGAGCCGTGTGGGAGAGGGCACTACAGGAGATGGGGATGCACTCACAGATATACTCACTGCGTTCCATCCGGAAGACAACATCCACCGTAGCTTTCAATGTGGGTTGCTCAGAGCTTGAAGTCCAACAGCACGGTGGATGGTCATCCGATACATATAAAACCTACATTAATTCAAGAGACTCAAACAAAGTCAATCAGGCCTTAAACAACGCCCTATAACAACTCTCTGGGGTTTGGCACTCTTAATCATTATATTAAGAATCTATTCTCTTGGTTAATATCAACATTCACAAACTGTTCATTAATGAAACATTTTTACCTCCACACCTGCCTCATTATTCAAGGTATCATGTTCATGAGGTCTCAGTGAAGGAAATCCCGCAGAAAACCGGAAGTCATATACGATTGTGGTCAGAAGTGAATACTGCAGGCACACTGAATGGTCAATAACCATGTTGAAAATAATGCCAATAAATATAAAACCACTACACATGTTGTTGAACATTTGCTGCTTTGGATAAAATACCAGGAGGGCATTTCTCAAAGTGTTTACCCATTTTTTCAAGGGTTAGATTGGAAATAGTGAATCTACATTTTATTCAGAGCAGATTTAGGCAGAATCATGTTGTTTTTACGCGATAGTCCAGTGCTCAAAATTTTCGTGGTCAATTCATATTTTAAGTCAGCCTATATTATGAAGCAAGGATGTATCTATTAATTCTGGGGTGATTTTTAGAAAATGAACATGTTCCAATTGGTGCTATCGTGTTTCGAGCTATATTAGGTTATAGTGCGGAACCAATTCCTTCCATGAGACCTAGAGGGGGTTAGTTGAGATATGGTCTAATAATGTTCCTTGGAATATTGTTGGTCATGTCTGCTGCCCCCTGGTGGATGTAATACTAAACACATAAGGGCACGGTGTTTCAGGTAAAATTACACCCCCATCAGCGCCATTCAGATGCTGCACATCATAGACTTTACACGGGTCAAAAACCCACCCACACACTCCATTATCTTTTATTCTTATCTTATGATTATAGTTATAGTGCGGAACCAATTCCTTCTATGAGACCTAGAGGGGGTTAGTTGAGATATGGTCTAATAATGTTCCTTGGAATATTGTTGGTCATGTCTGCTGCCCCCGCAGGATACCGATGACGGCGGTCTAGCTAGTCCTGAGGACTAAGGCATCTGCCGCGTCCGCGCTGACGCAAATACGCGGACTCTACGCGGAGCCTCCCGCGGTGAGCGTAGGTGCGCAGGCGTAGTGGTAGTCTTCAGGACTATAGCTAATAATGCGATGCTTAAGTCTAATGCTGCTAGTAAGCATAGTCCTAAGGACTAAAGCCTAGTCCCCAGGACTAAGAATATGAGGATATTGTCCTAGGGACTAATTGTACATTCCCATGAATTACCTTGCAAGACCACATGATTTTGTATAAGATTGTGCTGTTAGTCTCCAGGACTAAGCTTTTAGCCCCTGGGGACTAATTCATAGACTCAGGGACTACTTGTTTAGTCCTGAGGACTACAAACACATTTACCTAGTCCTTAGGACTAATGCATATGGTTCTGAGGACTAATTCATTGATTGATGTCTAATGTTATTGTGACTAGGGCTGTAGTCCCCAGGACTTCAAATTTAGTCCTGAGGACTACTTTTTAGTCCCCATGACTGCTCTGTGTAGTCCCAGGGACTAAAGATACAGTCTTGGGGACCAAGGACTGTGTCTCTAGTCCCAAGGACAATGTTCTAGTCCCCAGGACTGTATCTTTAGTCCCTGGGACTGCACACTGAAGGTAGGCCTATGGTCCTAGAGCATAGTCCTTGGGACTATTAAGACCCTACATCCCACCTACCCCTTGAGACTTGGCAGATATAGATAGTCCTCTGGACTAAGACCTAGTCCTCAGGACTGGCTGGACTGAAATAGTAGTCCCTGGGACTATGTCTCTAGTCCCCAGGACTAGTCCCTAGCAGTTTCAGCATTGTTACTTAGATATGCAAAGCCTATAGTCCCTGGGACTACACAGTAGTCCCAGGGACTAAAGATACAGTCCTAGGGACTAGATTATAGTCCTTGGGACTAGATTATAGTCCTTGGGACTGAGACCCTGGCTCATAATCATCCAAGAGTAGCGAATAGTCTACTGTAGAACGCAGAGTAAGGGCCCATTGTAGTCCCCAGGACTAGATGTCGGCGCGTGGCTGCTGCTGGCCGCTGCAGCGTACGCGGCAAACAGGGGCGGACGCCTTAGTCCTCAGGACTAGCTAGACCGCCGTCATCGGTATCCTGCGCTGCCCCCTGGTGGATGTAATACTAAGGGAGTGATCATTTTTCAACAACAGGGGGGGGCTGGTGGGTTTGCGCGCGGACGCGCGAAAAAATTTTCGACCCCCCCCTCTCGAGGGGGTAAAATTTTTTCAACCCCCCCATAAGCAGGGCTTTTGACAGGAATTTTTGCAATGCGCCAATTGCACACTTTTTAGCAAATACAATGCGCCATTCTGTAAATGAATGGCAATTCTAGCCATTTAAATGCGACATTTAAGCATTAAATGCGTGTATTGCGCACTGCGCAGCCCTGTCAAAAGCCCTGCATAAGGGACAAAATCGCGCGCGAACGTCCCCTTTTAGCCTATAGTAACGCGCGGGGTTTTCCACTGAAAACAGGTGAAATTATTTTGACCCCCCCCATCAGAGGTATTGAAAAAATTCGAACCCCCCCCCGGTCAAGGGGTTGAAAAAATTCTGACCCCCCCCCCTCAAACCCACCGCCCCCCCTGTTGTTAAAAAATGATCACTCCCTAAACACATAAGGGCACGGTGTCTCAGGTAAAATTACACCCCCATCTTATGATTATAGTCTTATGTGTGTTAACTTCCCTTATGGCTTATCGTTTTACCTTCAATGACAATGTAGGTTCATTCACTCTTAATCATTATTTTATGTGATATTAACCTGTACATTTTAAATAATCTAATTGTTGGTTAAAATCAACATTCACAAACTGTTCATTAATAAAACATTTTTACCTCCACACCTGCCTCATTATTCAAGCCTCAACTGCTCAAGCCTACATCGCTAACTCAGTCTCAGTGAAGTGACTGGGCGATAATACAGGATTTGAGTAAAATCACTTACATCTTGGCCGTTCTTCTGTGTACAAGTCGATCGTCATATCTCCCAACGAGGTCTCTAAGATGACCGCCATGGTTAAACCTTGTTTCTTCCCTGCTTCCTCTTCAGAAACCAAATAATATCGGGAAACGATTCTATGCCGTTTTGATTCCGGCGTCTCTTCTCGCCATTTTGATTATAAATCGGCCGACTTCCTATAGATGGCGCCACGAATATCATCTACACTGACGCTCTGTGCGTGCCTCCCGCTTTGATTGGATTATATAGGGGAGCACATACCACAGGGAATCAGTGTGAAATGTGAGGTGAAATAGCAGACCAAACATTTGTATACAGCAGAACAGACTGTAAAATCACTGGGAACACGTCAACAATTGAGTATGGCAGACGAAGTAGTCATCGTGGCAGCAGCCAGAACACCTATAGGTAAGTCTAGCTGCATTAGTCCAATGGCAATGGCAACCCTATTGCTATTCATTCATGATATTCTTTGACATCAGTTTACCCTCATTGTGAATTAATTTTGTGGCCAGTGTGGGGGTGTGACCCTCTGGGCCTAGTCTCTGTACAATGCATTGCCAACATCCAAATAAAGTGTCTAAAGTGGCCTCTGTTAGGGAGTGATCATTTTTTAACAACAGGGGGGGGGCTGGTGGGTTTGCGCGCGGATGCGTGAAAAAAAATTCGACCCCCCCTCTCGAGGGGGTAAAATTTTTTCGACCCCCCCCTTAAGGGACAAAAATCGTGCGTGAACGTCCCCTTTTAGCCTATAGTAACATGCAGGGTTTTCCACTGAAAACAGGTGAAATTATTTTGACCCCCCCCCCCCATCAGCGGTATTGAAAAAATTCTGACCCCCCCCCCCCGGTCAAGGGGATGAAAAAATTCTGACCCCCCCTCAAACCCACCGGCCCCCCCCCCTGTTGTTAAAAAATGATCACTCCCTTAGTGGCAGTAATAGTCTGAACTTGTTGTTTCCTTTGATCAAGCTTGCAGGGTACCTGATTTTAGAGGCCAGCTGCAAAAGGCAATGATGTAGATCATTGGGGCCATCCATAAATGACGTCATGCAAAATTTGACCATTTGACCCTCGTCACGTTTTTTTTTTGTCAATTTGCATTGCTTAAGGTATAATGAAAAAGTAATTCTGACCCCCCCCCTCTAGCATGACGTCATTTGTGGATGGCCCCAATACTATGATTCTTTCATAGGCACAGTCAGATTTGATACCTTCATGAACCATGGTGAATTTTAATTTTGAAAGTTTATAGATAAACATGTAGTTTGCTTTTAATAACAGAATATCAAATACCACACACTGGACCGGTAGTATAATTCAAACAATTTAAACTACACCCTGATATATACAGGTATGAAGGCATAAACAATGACAAAGGCACAATCATTTATATATATACGGTACCAGTCAGAATGCCACTGAGGCCAAATGTACATTGTGGTCTGACCTAGATTTACACACCGAGATCTATCAGACATAACTGCATGCAGACCCAGGTGCAGCTGTTGACCTAGGTGTGGTGTCCATCCCTGTGTTATGTGTGACACAGACATTGTGAGGCTAGAGACATGATAGTGGTCCAGTGAGTGGTGCCCCAGTCAGCCCACATATGGTAAGTTGACATGAGGTGTGGGAGCTGTGCTCTGATTGGCTGGTAGAGACACACCTCCATGGTGTGCTGTGTCAGTTCAGTGGTCCCACACTACCGGTACTACATGTACTACCATAATCTCCCGCATATAAGACGCGTCCTCTAGGCCAAACAAAAGCCTTGTGCGTCTTATAGGATTTTTTCAAGATCAGGGTGCGTCTTATACGAGGAGTAATTTTACTATACAACAGTACTGGATCTACAAAATTGAGCCCTAAGAGGTGCGTCTTATACGCGAAAATGCTTCTGCTGAGTTTGGTGTGCGTCCTATACGCGCAACGCGTCTTCTACGCGGGAGATTACGGTAGTAAGCTACTGATTGACATGGGGGTTCAATTCATTAAAGAGCAAAGTACCGGTATTAGTTAACAGTTAGACTGGACATATTTCTATGCAGTATCTAGTCTGTTGGCTAGCTAGAGATTGGGAGTGACACCATGAATAATTGGTTGATCAATCTTTGAAAATAAGGGAGTGGTCATTATTTATCAACGGGGGGGGGGGATAGTGGGTTTGAGGGGGGGCGTAAAAAATTCAGACCCCTCCCGAGGGGGGGGCTAAAAAAAATTTGACCCTTCTTGAGGGGGGCTAAAGAAATTTACCCTCTTTTTAGCAAAAAAGCCCGCGCGCTACTATAGATCAAATAGGGGCCGGAAAATTCTCCGGCGTGGGGGGACGCAAAAAATTTTGACTGCCATCGAGGGGGGGGGCGTAAAAAAATTTCGCGCATTCGCGCGAAAACCCACCACCCCCCCTGTCGATAAATAAGGACCACTTCCTAAGGTAGAAAGGAAGTCAAAACAAAAGGTACCATATAATTAATGTGCTTATTCAGAGACCAAGGTTTTTAAACAGATTGGCCCTTCCTCATGCGTCTTCCATCTTTAATTAATTTAGATATGCCTTTTCCCACATACCCCCCCCCCGAATTCACACATACCGTAATCTCCCGCGTAGAAGACGCGGTGCGCGTATAGGACGCACCCCCTTCTTGGGAGAAGCATTTTCGCGTATAAGACACACATTTTAAGGATGGAATTTGCAAGATAAGTACATTTCTATAGAAAAATTACCCCTCGTATAAGACGCCCCCCAACTTGAGAGAAAGCTATAAGACTCCCCAGCATTTTGTTTGGCGTAGAGGACGCGTCTTATACGCGGGAGTTTACGGTACATATGTGAACTGACAGTGAACACAATTTCAATGTAAAAGGGGCTATTTGGGCCCTAGGCACAGGCCCACGCGGACTCTTTATTAGGAGTGCTTTTTGTGAAATTTTGTAGGGAATTAAGTGTTTCCAGAACTACCATTTCACACAGGAGGAAAGAAAATTAAAATCTAGGCCATGTATTTACATGCAGCAACATGATCGTCTTGAGACAAATTTTGTCATACTATTCTCATAGATGATTTTTCTAAAAAAATCTATTCCCGGAGCACACAAATATTTTAAGAGGCTCATGATTAGGTTATGGTGTCCGGATTATAATTTTTCTACTTTGCCCTGTGCTCTAATAGGGTACCAAGTCCACGGTTGCTGGTCCGTCCTGGGTGGTTCATATAAATATAATATACTTGGTACTTTTACGGTATCTAAAAAGATGTGCACTATAGTTGCTGGGGGAAAAAAGTCCTAACGATACCCAGCTATAAAGCATCAATATCTTAATTTTGCCCACTGCAGGTTCCTTTAATGGTGCCCTGTCCACCCTGGCGGCACATGACCTTGGTAAGGTCGTCATCAAGGACCTCCTACAGAGGGTCAATGTCAAACCTGAGGACGTGTCAGAGGTCATCCTGGGACAAGTATTAACCACAGGTAGGGTTTGACTTTATAGATGATCTATAAAGGCAAATGATGTATTGATCTTTACAATTAAGCGAAATATCTCAATCATTAGTCCATGGTGCAATGATTTATGTATGGTATGTACCTTTTCATAAGGGAAAGACACAGTTTTAAAACCAATGATTTAAGTAGATAGGAAAATTTAAGGATGTGAAATCTCAAAATTTGATTCAAGTGGCGAGCTATGAAGTACGTGCATACATTGTATTAGTTAGCACATGATACATGTATATTGATAGTTATATCTCAAATTATGATGTCATCGGTTGTATTTACATTTAGGCCTACATATCAAACGATGTATGCCCATTCTCTTTCCTTGTAATATTAGCATCTGTTTTGCTGTAGACAGTGGCCCTTATCGGTAACTATTGCAGAGCCTATTACTTGGGTTTATCTATATATGTAATTCTTTCAAGCAAATATTCTTTCCCTATGTGCTACTCTGTATATTAAAATCAGATACCTTTATATTCAGCCCAGGGACAGAATCCTGCTCGTCAAGCTAGTGTGAACGCAGGTCTTCCCCATGATGTACCAGCATGGGGAGTTAACATGTTGTGTGGGTCCGGTCTACGCGCGGTGGCCCTCGGCTACCAGGCCATCAAGACGGGCGATGCCCAAATTGTTGCAGCTGGTGGTCAGGAGAGCATGAGCAAGGTGTGTATTTGGGTCTTATTGTTGGGAGATCAATTCAGTAACTTCTTTTTTTCTGATGAGAAGCATTTTGAATCAAAATCTTTATGTTGAATAAGAAACAAGAAGATTATATGTATGATTCTCTGTCATAGGTTTTGGCTGCATCTGTCTAATTCTTCTATCATTCTCTTCTTTGAAACTGATTCATATATATTACATAGTTATCTATTTTAAAACTAACAACTGAATTAAAAAAAATACTGAACAAACATACTGATCTGATATTTGCAGGCTCCTCATGCAGTTGGGATGAGGGCAGGAGTGAAGATGGGAGACGTGTCCATGGTGGACGTATGTATCAATGACGGACTGGTGGACGCCTTCCACAACTATCACATGGGGATTACAGGTACGGCCTGAAAAAAGTTGTGTTTCAGGTAACATGCTGATAAATAACATATAGTTAGGGTAGGTCGGAAAGGGTGGTTGAATCTGGGGTGAATACCGAAAATTACCCCCCCCCCTATGGGGTTAAAAATGGTTAATCCCCCCCTCCCCCAGCCACCTGCTCTCTACCCCTCTGCCCCAGTTGTTGAAAGATGAAAACTCCCTAAAATAAAGAACTTGTGTTATTTTAGTGCATTCCCTAAGACTGCATTCTTGTATCAAGGCAACAAAGAGGACTACCATATAAGACGTATGGGGCACTTAACAAGTACAGTTAATACAATTTGAAAGTGTTTAACTTTCATGCACCAGAGATGCCACTTCCCTAGCTCGGGCTTCCCTAGCCCACTTAAAAGGGTCTACTTCTCATCTTTCCATTCCCCTCAGGATGTGTGTGATGCACATGTGCGGGCACTGACACATTCCTCTGAAATTGTGTAATGTAGTTCTCACCATGAATATGACCTTAGCTGTCGAAATGGCGTTAAACATCTATTACTCACTCACTCACTTCCCTAGCTCGAGGGCTTCCCTAGCCCACTTAAATGGGTCTATATCTCCTCTTTACTATCCCCTCAGGATGTGTGTGGTGCACATATGCGCGGACACTGACACATTCCTCTGTGCAATTGTGTAATGTAGTTCTCGCCATGAATATGACCTTAGCTGTTGAAATGGCGCTAAACATCTATTACTCACTCACTCACTCCCTAGCTCGACGGGAATTTCTGTTTCTTTGTAGAAATTTTTGTTGGCTATCGAGTGGCTTCCACAATCCACAATTTTGATATGAGAGGTAGGATCCCTGGCTGCAATCACTTCAAGATGTTCTGATAATAATCACTAATATAAGAGTCCTGATATCTTTTCACTAGGCCCATTAGTTGGGCCCGGGAGTCTCTTTTATAGGTTCTTGTTTAATTCACTAGGTGGCGTGCGTGTGGATTGCTCCCGTGGTGATCAGTTTTTGGCGTCCTCATCATAAAAAGAACTCAGTTTCCATTGAATTTCATTACAGAAATGAAAGAACGTGTATTATAGCCATTGGATATTTATATGGCCATTGGATATTGACTCCAGAAAAAAAGAGCAAATACTGTTAGAGAACCTGTCAAATTAATAACCCATTCAGCCATTCAAGCCAATCAAATAAAGGCCTAAGATCCATATGGCATGGCCATACTGACAACAGATATGATTAACTCGAAAAGAGTTATAGGAGATGACTATGGGTTCCCTCATTTTCAGTCATTTCAGTGGTGCGAATAAGTTTTAAAAAAGATGGAAATTTTATATATAAGAGGCAGAATTACTTAATGAATTTGTAGTGCCATTAAAGGAGATGTAGGGGTCTTGCAGGAAAAGGTATTTCAGTACCAACTATTGTAAATTTTGAGTAATTGTCCATATTCTACAGAGTCAGTTGGTTAGCAGCCATAAGACGCTTTTTGCCTCCAATGGTGAAGGTATATGAGCCAATCACAGGCGAGTAGCGGCTGTCTTACATCAGAACCCCCTCCCTCCTGGCTTACTCCTGCAGTGCCTTCAGCCCCATCCCACATTCCAATTTATTGATTGCAATATTTATCTCCTGCTCTGTTGAACAAATAAAGAAAAAGACTCCAATGAATGATTTAAGTCAAAAGCAATGACCTTGTGTTTTATTTCATATTCACATTCATAGCTCAACAGTACAGGATCAATTACTCCACTCATCCAAACAAAAAAAAACTTTTCACTTTTCGAGTTATCAGCAATTTACATTGCTGCATTATATTTAGGGAGTGATCATTTTTTAACAACAGGTGGGGCTGGTGGGTTTGAGGGGGGGTCAGAATTTTTTCAACCCCTCTGATGGGGGGGGGTCAAAAAAAATATTCCACCTGCTTTCAGTGGAAAACTCCACACGTTATTATAGGTTAAAAGGGCACGTTCGCATGCAATTTTTATCCCTTATGGGGGGTCGGAATTTTTTTCAGCGCGTAAACCCACCAGCCCCCCACCCCCCCCCCCCCATTGTTAAAAAATGATCACTCCCTTAAACCGTGCCAGGTTTTGATCAGCATTTTCCATTATAAAAAGTTGACACCCACAATCGTATCTGTACAATTTATTATTGGTTACAGCTGAGAATGTGGCCAAGCAGTGGTCCATCAGTAGGGAGGACCAGGATGAGTTCGCCCTGCAGTCACAACTCAAGTGTGAACAGGCACAGAGCGAGGGGCGCTTTGACAAGGAACTCGTCCCTGTTACTGTACCATCACGAAAAGGTAGCTGTCGTATTTCTCTTTGTTAACTGGAATTAGTTTTTGATAGAGTAGCACTTATCTTTATCTTGTCATCACTCATATAGTAAGAGTGTTATACCACAGCCAGTCAAATTGCAAGGATTTATTTTAGTACCATGTCACTCAGAAATATGTATAGAATAACTTATCAAAAGTTTAGGAAAATCAACTTGGTGGAAGTGTATCTAATTTGCATATTTTCGTTAGCACTGTAATTTCCATCCGAAAATCTAGTTTTAAGCATGACTTTAGTTTTAGATAATCTAATGTCCTAATGGCCAGCATTGTCGGAGCAATCGTAAAAAGTATGGGGAGTGAGATGTGTCACTTCTGGTGATTTTCACCATAATGTATACATCCAATCGAAATAGTTAGAACCATGCATCTCCAACAGCTCCACGACTATTGTTTTAAAAGGGGATCACCTTTTCTGTCATGTCTAGTGCATATAGATGCACAAACACGGACACAGTTTTTTGGATTTTCTTGTAGTTTTCTCAGCATGAATATGATCTCAGCTGTAGATATGGCTTTAAACAACCAATGCTCAATCACTCAATTTCCAAAAGACTCTGCTTTAAACATACAATTTGTGTATATTTGATCAGGTGATGTAGTGGTTAGTAAAGACGAGTTTCCCCGTGCCGGATGCACAATCGCCAACTTCCAGAAACTCCGTCCGTGTTTTGTAAAGGATGGTTCTGGTACAGTCACAGCGGGAAATGCCTCAGGTAAGCACATCTTACAACATGATAAGGCCATAGCACTGTCCTCCATCGCCTATAACAAGGACTCAGGATGATTTGTATGCATGGCCATGACAGTTACAATCTCAGAACTTATCGCGTTATTCTAATGTGTACCATACATTCAAACAGTATGGCATGCCAGAAACAAGTCTGGTGCGAGATCAGAACAAGAAGTCGCTGCTATCAGCATGCACATGGTGCTCTCGGGAACCACTCCTATCCCGACTGCCACCGCTTACCCTCCACCACATGAGGGTGGTCATATTCAGAGTTAGCAGGTTGTCCCACGGGCGCCGCCATTGCTGGAGCTTGTTACCTGCGAGTTCTACTGATAACACAAATCTGATGGGTACCAGTCAGCCCCCGAGAGGACTGCAGTGAATAGTTGGTTTCATTTCATTGGCTGATAATCAAACCAGCTAAGTCCGTATACACTAGTTTCATCAACCATAATACAGTAGGTGGCACTAGTGTTGACCTGACCATTTTGGCCCTGCTACAGGGGCACCACTGGAGGGGTGATTCTCAAGGAAAAGGAGGTGGTCAGAATAGGGTTGTCACCTGTCATTACTATGGTGGACACTGGAGGAAAGATAATAAACATCTGAGACAGCACCCCCTACCCAGGCCTGAGATAACCATTAACACACTCCTCCATGGTGAGATAATCTACATTTAATTGGCTTAATTACCCTAAGGGACATGTCTTGTGGTTTGTTATGACCACCAACACCATCCCCATGCACCCCCTTCTGTCCCCTTTTCTGAGCTCTCAAAATTGTAAGGTCACTCATATTTATCTAAGTCTAGATAGATCTTGGCTAAAGACAATGCCCTAATATTGCAGGGATAGGTAGATGAACATTTTCTCTTTATGTAGCTGTAATTTTTAAGGTGAGGGGACATTTCTTCTGCCAGATTAAGGCTCATCTCTGAGAGGTATCTCTTTCTCCATATTGATTGCATAGGGTTATGGGGCTAGATGAGTGTCTAGCCCTCCTAGCTGGCTAACCTACAGGGGCTCCCCCTTGTGATTGTGACTAGTGAAACGGGTGTATATAACGAGGTTGTTGATGGTTCAGTGGGCACAGCCATTCCCGGGCAGCCATTACCTGAGCTGAGCTGGTTAGTGAGTGGACATTATTATCTATAATGACCACTCACTAAGCAGCAAAGGTTCACTATAACAGTCACATGTATCAGGATGGGCACCAGTTGCATCCTAAGAATTCTGAAGTGAATGCAGGGAATTATCTCATTGGTTGATAAGATATCCCGCTAGCTGCCTCTATATACCAGTAGCCAGTCGGTCACTCACTGGCAGGTTGTGGGGCCATGATCCTAATATCACTCTTATCATGGAGAGTTATCTCAGGTCCGGTCATCTTAATCATGCATTACCTCATTGTATAGTAAACGCATATGATTACCACAAGATACCATTACCACAGGGTACTCTACATCTAGACGTATTACCGCATGTCATGTAAGCCCCATTACTACACTTTTGATGCATCATTCATGGACTTTACTGTGAGCACGAATCTGACAGTTCAGACCTGAGGCCAGGGCTCGACAAATCAAAGTTGTGCCCAGCAGGAAAATGTTGCATGCCCAGCCCTTTACCTATTTATGAGTCTGGCTTGGCAGTTGTATCCACTGGGCACAACTTGGAAATTAGGTTGTGTCCAAGGAAATATTTTGTGTCCCGGGCACTGGACACAGGGTTTGTCGAGCCCTACTTACCTAAACCTATTATAGTTTATTAACTCGGAAAGTTTACTTTTCTGAGTTTTTAGAGACAGGTGGGGGCAGGGTGACACTTTAAGAACTGAAAATGCCTGTTTCAGAGATGGGACTGTTCACTTCAACCTCAAATGACATGAAAATGCTTAAATATGAGAGAAAATGAAACCTGTCATGAAATAGTGTATATATTCAGGATCATAGAGATATAATTATTACCTATTATCTGATTCTTATCTTTCTGATATTAAGGTTTCAAAAATATAGGTCATCTCAAAATGGGTGTAAGACCCTTGGTGCACTCAATGTATTCCTATGGGGGTGTCAGCTCAGGGTGTCAGGTTTCCAGCCCTTTTTAAGCAGGGTGATGGTCTCATTGTTCATTATTTAGCATGGGGAACTGAGGTGTTTCCAGCTAAGGGGCAATGGGAGATGAATATTCTATACCATAGTGTTTTCTTCTTGGTTTATTCCACTTGAATATAGCAGCATATAACTGTGTATAATAGCATTATTCTAACACTTAATATTACATGAATATATACCAATAGATAAGGTATTTTGAAAGGGGAGAGATTTTCTGATACTTGGTCCACCTATGTTAAGTACATCCTGTGCCCTACCCTGCTAAAATATGAGCCAGCTACAACCCTTCAGTTTGTCTAATTCACTCATTTCTTTCTAGGAGCCACCACCTCTATAAAACAGTGCTGATGTCAGCTACATCCTGTCACCCACTGTGGCTCAATATTTAGCAGGGAAGACTGAGGTGTTTTTCATGAATGGGCAGATTATCACTCTTATTGTTAACTTTTTTTAGGGAGGCAGAAAAGTGTTTGACACTGTCACAACACTTCCACCTGACTCCCGACATCATAAAATTTCAGTATTTTGCTATTGTTGGGAGATTTAACCTCTTGGTGAAGGTTTGGTAAATTTCATGATTCCTTTTCAGGCCTCAGTTATTATTTAAGCACTTGTCAGAGTTACATGCGATTCAATTCTCTTCACCCCTCGTTGGTATGAACCTTTCCGAGTTACGTGCAATATAAATCGCTTCAACACTTGTATCAGTCATAATATGAATGCTGTTTTTGTAGAGCTTTTGCTGTGATCATAGTTTGAAAATACATTCAAGCGAGCACATAGACGCCATTTGTCGT
Organism: Acholoe squamosa; assembly: GCA_949317995.1. Taxonomy (NCBI): domain Eukaryota; kingdom Metazoa; phylum Annelida; class Polychaeta; order Phyllodocida; family Polynoidae; genus Acholoe; species Acholoe squamosa. The sequence goes on along the minus strand of OX439037.1, from coordinate 70,520,929 downwards.
ATTTTGGAATGCTCTGCCCCATTCTTTGATGTTTGATGTGATAGTTTGGTCGGGCCTCCCCAGCCCCAGGCAATCTTTAAAAGGGGTCTATGTCTTGCTTTTCTATCCTCTCTGAGTGTGGGTGGTGTCCATATGCGCGGGCACTGGCACATATTCGTTCCTTGAATCTCCTCTTTCCTGTCCCCTCTTTCTTACATATGTCTCGTGTCCATATGCACGGGCACAGGCACATGTATTCCTTTGTGACGTGATGTCTAATGTACTTTTTCCGCCATGAATATGACCTTAGCTGTCGGCTTGGCGTTAAACAACCATTACTCACTCACTCACTCACTGATAGTTTGGTTCCCAGTAATAAAAAAAACATTGTCTAGCGTATTATTGTAGCATAGCATGATTATTTATAATGAACATCCCGGCGGATAAAAGTTTCTATTTTCTCTCATCACACCAGGAAGTGTCCTTTTGATTATCTACACTATCTGAAACTTGGAGGAAAACAACACAGCCGTGCTACCATTTAGTAAATTAGATTTAATCCACTTTCCTCCTTTTGCCTTAAAAGCATTTGATTGATGTTACCAAAAGGAAAAACAACATGTTATGGCCTTCAGTGCGAAATGTTTGCACCCATCCATTACACTACTGGTGTCCATTCACATCCCCAAGTCTATAGAGCAGTGTGAAACCCATAGAAAAACATTGAAAAGAAAGAAAGCAATCTGCCCCTCTCTCCAGCTGTGCTCATTTAATTATAATCAAGCTTTGACGGGCTCAGTGCGGTTAGAATTGAAATGCACTTTGAGAATCACCCTTATCCACTTTGGAGATCCTCACAGACCCTCCCCCATCCCATTTTCCTAAGCTAGCCTTTCAGAATTCAGTATCCGCTACCATTAACTATGATAACAAACACTGGGGGATGATACACCACCCAACCCCCACTGGAGGGATCTGTGGAACATTTAATAGGTATCCACTAAGGGCGCCCTGTTGTGTGATGTGGGTATGAGGAGGGGGAAATGAGTCTTGAACCCCCGAATGACGACACGCGTAGGCCTGATAATCATATATCGAGTCGTCATGATTTGAGGGTGCATCTGAGTGTCATGATGCACCAGTGGAGCGCAGGCGAGTAACGCGCTGTGTTTATTTTCCTAACTCTTTCATGGTACATACAGACTCATGCATCTTGGTCGCCATGATGCATCCGTGCAGTGCCAAAGCCTTAGGGTCATTATGATGCATAAATGTAGCCC